>SJYC01122519.1:0-33998 GCA_006408675.1 Madoqua kirkii | reverse complement strand
TCAACTGAAATGCAGTACTTGGATGCAATCTCAAAAACGACAGAATGATCTCTGTTCGTTTCCAAGGCAAACCATTCGTTATCATAGTAATCCAAGTCTATGCCCCAACCAGTAACGCTGAAGAAGCTGAAGTTGAACGGTTCTATGAAGACCTACAAGTTCTACTAGTATGATACAATACTTTAATAGAAGAAATCATTAAATAGTATCTATGTCTTATTCTTTTAAGAATATAATTGAAAATACATTTTATCTAAAGTTCTTTTGTAGCTGTTTACTGACTGAACTGATACAGCAAATGACAACTTTAATTGTTGGTTTAAATTGCAGAATATAGAAAAGGTATAATAGTTGTTATGTCCTTCATGCTATCTAAAGCCATTATGAGGTCTTAGCATTTAAAAATATATGTCTCAGCATTTTTGTTGCCCCTAATTTGGTAAATGTGTAAATATAATTATAAATACTAAGGACAGAGGAACATTTTACAATGTTGGAAGTTGGAAAGATGAAATATGTATTCCTAAACTATTTAGTGCCTCTTGTTTAGATTCTTAGAACACATGCTTAAAATGTATTCTGTTGATTTTCCAATAAAACATGTTAATGAACAGGTCTCAATTACTTATTGAATAATCTCTCTAAAATGCCTGTTTGTGATTATTATCAGATAACAGTCTCATTTTAATAGTAATTTTCAACTCTGAGAAGATAAATCCAAGGAATTCTAAAACATCTTCTACTTGGAGCATGATTTTCCCATTGATGGTGTCTGAAGGTTAAATAAGAACAAATGAATAAATGTAGACAACGACCAAGAATGTTCTAGAATCAAGTCCCTATTAATTAATGTGTTCTTGAATATCACCAAATGAGCTATAAAAGTGAAAGTGTTAGCTGCTCAGTCATGTCCGACTCTTTGCACCCCCATGGACTCTACTCTGCCAGGTTCCTCTGTTCATAGGAATTCTCCAGCAAGAATAGTGGAGTGGGTTGCCATGCCCTTCTTCAGGGGATCTTCCCAACCTAGGGATCGAATCTGAGTCTCCTGCATTGCAGGCAGATTCTTTACTGACTGAGCCACCAGGGAAGCCCCTAGTGCAGTTATTCTAGGCTCAGGAAAATGGGCTTGAAAGATGCCAATAATTTAATGAAACAAAATGATAAGCTAAAAAGATAATTCAATAGAAAGGATACCTTCTTCTGTATTTCTTATGGTCACTGTGGAATTTTTAAGAAAATTGAAGCCAGGATGGATATTTGGCTCCTGGCTTTGACATTAAATAGTGAGAAATTCTTTATACAAGGAGCTTCACCTATGCGTCTCAGACTTGTCAGCAATAAAAAACAATAGAGCTAGTCTGCTAACTTCGTAGGGTTGTGAGGATTAAATTTAATAATGTACATGAAGTGTTATGTCGACTGAAAAACACTAAACAGATGTGTAGTTTTGGTGGCTGTTCAGTGAAAATTGATTCTAATTTTCTTAAAAGTAATTTAAATTCTCTAATCAAATGTACAATGTTGGCATCTTTACCTTGGCAGCACTTTTCCAGGATTCAAATGAGCAGTTTAATCATGTAAATTAGTTCAGTTCAGTTCAGTTGCTCAGATGTATCTGACTCTTTGCAACCCCATAGACTGTAGCACACCAGGCTTCCCTATTCACCACCAACTCCCAGAGTTTAATCAAACCCAAGTGTATCGAGTCGGTTATGCCATCCAACCATCTCATCCTCTGTCCTCCCCTTTTCCTCCTGCCTTCAATCTTTCCCAGCACCAGGGTCTTTTCAAATGAGTCAGTTCTTAGCATCAGGTGGCCAAAGGATTGGAGTTTCAGCCTCAGCATCAGTCCTTCCAATGAATATTCAGGACTGATTTCCTTTAGAATTGACTGGTTGGATCTCCTTGCAGTCCAAGGGACTCTCAAGAGTCTTCAGCACCACAGTTCAAAAGCATCAATTCTTTGGCACTCAGCTTTCTTTATAGTCCAACTCACATCCATACATGACTACTGGAAAAACCATAGCTTTGATGGAACTTTGTGGCAAAATAGTGTCTCTACTTTTTAATATGCTGTTTACGTTGGTCATAGCTTTTCTTCCAAGGAGCAAGCTCCTTTTAATTTTATGGCTGAAGTCATCATTTGCAGTGATTTTGGAGCCCCCCAAAATAAAGTCTGACACTGTTTCCACTGTTTCCCCATCTATTTCCCATGAAGTGATGGGACCAGATTCCATGATTTTCGTTTTCTGAATGTTGAGCTTTAAATTCTTTGGCACTCAGCTTTCTTTATAGTCCAACTCTCACATCCATACATGACTACTGGAAAAACCATAGCTTTGATGGAACTTTGTGGCAAAATAGTGTCTCTACTTTTTAATATGCTGTTTACGTTGGTCATAGCTTTTCTTCCAAGGAGCAAGCTCCTTTTAATTTTATGGCTGAAGTCATCATTTGCAGTGATTTTGGAGCCCCCCAAAATAAAGTCTGACACTGTTTCCACTGTTTCCCCATCTATTTCCCATGAAGTGATGGGACCAGATTCCATGATTTTCGTTTTCTGAATGTTGAGCTTTAAGCCAGCTTTTTCACTCTCCTCTTTCACTTTCATCAAGAGGCTGTTTAGTTCTTCTTCACTTTCTGCTGTAAGGGTGGTATCATCTGCACATCTGAGGTTATTGGTATTTCTTCCAGCAATCTTGATTCCAGCTTGTGCTTCATCCAGCCCAGCATTTCTCATGATGTACTCTGCATAGAAGTTAAGTAAGTAGGGTGACAATATACAGCCTTGACGTATTCTTTTCCCGATTTGGAACCAGTCTGTTGTTCCATGTCCGGTTCGAAGTGTTGCTTCCTGACCTGCATACAGATTTCTCAGGAGGCAGGTCAGGTGGTCTGGTATTCCCAACTCTTTGAGAATTTTCCACAGTTTGTTGTGATCCACACAGTCAAAGGCTTTGGCCGAGTCAAGAAAGCAGAAATAGATGTTTTCCTGGAACTCTCATGCTTTTTTGATGATCCAGCAGATATTGGCAATCCAGCAGATACTGGTTCTTCTACTTTTCTAAATCCAGTTTGAACATCTGGAAGTACATGGTCCATGTATTGTTAAAGTCTGACTTGTAGAATGTTGAGCATTACTTTGCTAGCATGTGAAATGAGTGCAATTGTGTGGTACTTTGAATATTCTTTGGCATTGCCTTTCTTTGAGATTGGAATGAAATCTGACCTTTTCCAGTCCTGTATCCACTGCTGAGTTTTCTAAATTTGCTGGCATATTGAGTGCAGCACTTTCACAGCATCAATTTTCAGGATTTGAAATAGTTCAGCTGGAATTGCGTTACTTCCACTATCTTTGTTCACAGTGATGCTTCTTAAGGCCCACTTGACTTTGCATTCCAGGATGTCTGTCTCTAGGTGAAGGATCACACCTTCGTGGTTATCTGGGTCATAAGAACTTTTTTGTATAGTTCTTCTGTGTATTCTTGCCACTTCTTCTTAATATGTTCTGGTTCTGTTAGGTGCATGCCATTTCTGTTCTTTATTGTTCCCATCTTTGCATGAAATGTTCCCTTGGTATCTCTAAATTTCTGGATGAGATCTCTAGTCTTTCCCATTCTATTGTTTTCCTGTATTTCTTTGCATTGATCATCGAGGGAGGCTTTCTTATGTCTCCTTGTTATTCTTTGGAACTCTGCATTCAATAAGTATATCTGTCCATTTCTCCTTTGCCTGTTGCTTCTCTTCTTTTCTCAGCTATTCATAAGGCCTCCTCAGACAACCATTTTGCCTTTTGCATTTCTTTTTCTTGGGGATGGTCTGGATCCCTGCCTCCTCTACCATGTCATAAAGCTTCATCCATAGTTCTTCAAGCACTCTGTCCATCAGATTGAATCCTTTGAATCTGTTTGTCACTTCCACTTTATAATCATAAGGGATTTGATTTAGGTCATACCTGAATGGTCTAGTGGTTTTCCGTATGTTTTTAACTGTAAGTCTGAATCCTGCAAAAAGGAGTTCAGGATCTGAGACACAGTCAGCTCCCGGTCTTGTTTTCGCTGATTGTATAGAGTTTCTCCATCTTTGGCTGCAAAGAATATAATCAATCTGATTTCAGTATAGACCATCTGGTGATGTCCATGTGTAGAGTCTTCTCTTGTGTTGTTGGAAGAGGGCTTTTTAAACTAGAGAAGAATATAAATAGATTTTTTTAATGTCACATCTTTTTAACTTTTAATTTTATACTTTGAGTCATAAAATGGAAAAAAGATGGTGTCCAGACCTTAAAGTAATAAGTATCTTTTTCAAGATTTTTTTTCAACTGTGTGAAAAAAAATGACTGTCATACTTTAAGAAGGTGCAAACTTAATTTTTAACAATTTCCTAGTAGAATCTCTCACTTAGCAGTCATTAGTTGAAGAATTAAACAGGAAAAAGTCTATGTTACTATACACAACTAACTACATTAAAAAAATAAAAATTCTAAGATATAATGTTTCCAAATATAATGCATAGCTGCATAATTTTTAAATATTCCTTACCAGTAATAAGAAAAACTTCCCAAAGCAGTTTCTGCAATCAACAGCTATTTTAAAACTTTCTACACTAGTATGGAAATCTGTTAAAAAAAACAGATGTCACTCTCTTGTTCAGTGGTTTGTACTTACATCTTATTTTGTAACTTCCTATTAATTAACACTGCCTTTAGCATTTTAAGTAATTTATTTAACATTTTGTCATTTAAATATGTCATATGATATTGAATTTTTAAAAATTTGTATAGGAGCAGCCTCGGAAAAGGCAATGGCACCCCACTCCAGTACTCTTGCCTGGAAAATCCCATGGACGGAGGAGCCTGGTGGGCTGCAGTCCATGGGGTCGCAAAGAGTCGGACACAACTGGGTGACTTCACTTTCACTTTTCACTTTCATGCATTAGAGAAGGAAATAGCAACCCACTCCAGCATTTTTGCCTGGAGAATCCCAGTATCGGGGGAGCCTGGTGGGCTGCTGTCTATGGGGTTACACAGAGTCGAATATGACTAAAGTGACTTAGCAGCAGCAGCAGCAGCAGCAGCAGCAGCGTAGGAGCAGCGTAAGCGTCAACCAACTAACTTTTACCTGCTTATTTAAAGTAACGTATGTTTTCTCATTTAGCTTCCCAGGTGGTGCTAGTGGTAAAAATCTACCTGCCGAAGCAGGAGATGTAAGAGACATGGGTTTGATCCCTGGTTTGGGAAGATCCTCTGGAGGAGGGCATGGCCACCCACTCCGGTATTCTTGCTTAAAGGATCCCATGGACAGAGGAGCCTGGCGGGCTACAGTCCATAGGATCGCAAAGAGTCAGACAGTACTGAAGCGACTTAACTTGCAGAAGCACCAACAACTGTCTTGTAACTTATGTATTGGACTTCCCTGGTGGCTCAGAGATTAAAGTGTCTGCCTCCAATGCAGGAGACCTGGGTTTGATCCCTGGGTCGGGTAAATCCTCTGGAGAAGGAAATGGCAACCCACCCCAGTGTTCTTGCCTGGAGAATCCCATGGACCCAGGAGCCTGGTGGGCTACAGTCCACAGGGTCGCAAAGAGTCGGACACAACTGAGTGACTTCACACACACATACACACACACGTGAGATAAACTATTTTTTCTCATTTAAGATTCTATCAATTAGGATGTTTCTAGCTGAAAGTAGCTGAAAATGTTTATTATCTCGTAGTAATGGAAGTCTTGTGGTAGGACAGGCTCCAGTGTTGGCTGGTTGATAGCTTGATTATGCATTAAAGGCCTTGACTTCCTTGGTATTGGCTTTTCCATGAAAAAGAGTGGTAATAAGAAGGCTATAGTACTTCCAAGCATTCAGAATCATGGGGAAAACAGGAAGGCTTGTCAAGTCATTTATTGTTGAACCCAGTCCCCAGAATTTCTGATCCAGTAGGTCTCAGTTCAGTCGCTTAGTCATGTCTGACTCTTTGTGACCCCATGGACTGTAGCACACCAGGCCTCCCTGTCCATTACCAACTCCCACAGTTTACTCAATGCACTCAGTGGCTCAATGGACATGAGTCAGTGATGCCATCCAACCATCTCATCCTCTGTCCTCTCCTTTTCCTCCTGCCTTCAATCTTTCCCAGCATGAGGGTCTTTTCAAATGAGTCAGTTCTTAGCATCAGGTGGCCAAAGGATTGGAGTTTCAGCTTCAGCATCAGTCCTTCCAATGAATATTCAGGACTGATTTCCTTTAGGATGGACTGGTTGGATCTCCTTGTGGTCCCAGGGACTCTCAAGAGTCTTCTCCAACAGCACAGTTCAAGCATCAATTCTTTGGTGTTCAGCTTTCTTTATAGTCCAACTCTCACATCCATATCTGAAAAAACTGGGAAAACCTACACTTTGACTAGACAGACCTTTGTTGGCAAAGTAATGTCTCTGCTTTTTAATATACTGTCTATGTTGGTCAGAACTTTTCTTCAAGGAGCAAGTGTCTTCTAATTTCATGGCTGAAGTCACCATCTGCAGTGATTTTGGAGACCCCAAATAAAAAATCTGTTGCTGTTTCCACTGTTTCTCCATCTATTGGCCATGAAGTGATGAGACCGTATGCCATGATCTTAGTTTTCTGAATGTTGAGCTTTGAGCCAACTTTTTCACTCTCCTCTTTCACTTTCATCAAGATGCTCTTTAGTTCTTCTTCACTTTCTGCCATAAGGGAGGTGTCATCTGCATATCTGAGGTTATTGGTATTTCTCCCAGCAATCTTGATTCCAGCTTGTGCTTCATCCAGTCCAGGATTTCTCATGATGTCCTCTGCATATGAGTTAAATAAGCAGGGTGACAATATACAGCCTTGAAGTATTCTTTTCCTGATTTGGAACCAATCTGTTGTTCCATGCCCAGTTTTAACTGTTACTTCTTGAGCTGCATACAGATTTCTCAGGAGGCAAGTCAGGTGGTCTGGTATACCTATCTCTTGAAAAATTTTTCACAGTTTGTTGTGATCCACAACAGCTTCAACATCAGTCCTTCCAATGACTATTCAGGACTGATTTCCTTTAGGATTGACTGGTTGGAACTCCTTGCAGTCTAAGGGAGTCTCAAGAGTTTTTGCCAACACCACAGTTCAAAATCATCAATTCTTTGGTGATCCACTTTCTTTTTAGTCCAACTTTCACATCCATACATGACTACTGGAAAAACCATAGCTTTAAGTAGACAGACCTTCATCAACAAAATAATGTCTCTGCTTTTCAATATGCTGTCTAGGCTGGTCATAGCTTTTCTTCCAAGGAGCAAGCGTCTTTTAATTTCATGGCTGCAGTTACCATCTGCAGTGATATTGGAGCCACCAAAAATAAACTTTCTCACTGTTTCCATTGTTTCCCCATCTATTTGCCATGAAGTGATGAGACCATATGCCATGATCTTAGTTTTCTGAATGTTGAGCTTTGAGCCAACTTTTTCACTCTCCTCTTTCACTTTCATCAAGATGCTCTTTAGTTCTTCTTCACTTTCTGCCATAAGGGAGGTGTCATCTGCATATCTGAGGTTATTGGTATTTCTCCCAGCAATCTTGATTCCAGCTTGTGCTTCATCCAGTCCAGGATTTCTCATGATGTCCTCTGCATATGAGTTAAATAAGCAGGGTGACAATATACAGCCTTGAAGTATTCTTTTCCTGATTTGGAACCAATCTGTTGTTCCATGCCCAGTTTTAACTGTTACTTCTTGAGCTGCATACAGATTTCTCAGGAGGCAAGTCAGGTGGTCTGGTATACCTATCTCTTGAAAAATTTTTCACAGTTTGTTGTGATCCACATAGTCAAAGGCTTTGGCATAGTCAATAAAGCAGAAGTAGATGTTTTTCTGGAACTCTCTCCAGTTTTCAGTGATCCAGTGGATGTTGGCAATTTGATCTCTGGTTCCTCTGCCTTTTCTAAATCTAGCTTGAACATTTGGAATTTCTTGGTTCACGTACTGTTGAAGCCTGGCTTAGAGAATTTTGAGCATTACTAGTAGGTCTGGGTCGGATCTAAAAATCTGCATTTCTTATAACTCTACAAGTGATGCTGAAACTGCTGATAGGTGATGTCTGAGGATCACTGTAACACTCATTACAAGATGTACTTTATCATTTCGAGTAGAACAAAGCTCTTTTTACTCTCCTCATAGTGCCTGATGCCATTTCTAGTTTGTCAGCTCACTGTTAAATATTTTGTTAGGTTGGTGCAAATGTAATTGCAGTTTCAGATTGTGAATTTTAAATAATGTAAACTAGTCTCAAATGCATCTTTATTAATCAAAATAGGAATAATTACAATTCATGAATTTCTGACAGACAAAATAAGTTTGTTTATTCCCAGAGCATAAAAACTGTGCTTTGGAATTTGACAAATTCTTGGAAAGCATTTTCTGCCTCCTGATGGTTCTGGAAGAATCTTCGCTGCAAGAAGTTGTCAAGATGCTTGAAGAAGCGGCAGTCAGTTGGCAAGAGGTCTGGTGAATATGGCAGATGAGGCCAAACTTCATATCCCAATTCCTTCAACATTTGAAGGCTGGCTGTGCCATATGCAGTCAGGCTTTGTCATGGAGAATTGGGCACTTTCTGTTGGGCAACGCCAGTTGCAGGTGTTGCAGTTTTCAGTGCATCTCATCAATTTGCTGGGCTTCCCTGGTGGCTCAGGTGGTAAAGAACCTGTCTGCAAGACAGGAGGCTCAGTTTCGATCCTGGGGTCAGGAAGATCCCTGGAAAAGGGAATGGCCACCCACTCCAGTAGTCTTTCTTGGAGAATCCCCATGGACAAAGGAGCCTGGTGGGCTTTGGTCCATGGGGTCACACAGAGTTGGACATGACTGAGCGACTAACATTTTCACTTTCCATCAATTTGCTGAGCATACCTCTCAGATATAATGGTTTTGCCAGGTTTAGAAAGCTGTAGTGGACCAACACAGAGTGACTATGACCTTTTTGGGTGCATGTTTGGCTTTGGGAAGTGGTTTGAAGTTTCTTCTTGGTCCAACAACTGAGCTGTTCATAACCAGTTGCTGTGTAAAATCCACTTTTCATCACACATCAAGATCTGATTGAGAAATGGTTCATTGTTACTGTGTAGATGATTTTTTAAAATTTGCAATCAGCTTATGAGGCACCCACTTATCGAGCTTTTCCACCTTTCCAATTTGCTTCAAATACTGAATGGCCATAGAATGATACTCTCAAATGGTTGTTGTCAACTTCTAATCACCCACCATGGCTGCACTCCTCATCTTCAGGGCTTTTCTCTCCTTTGCAAAAGTTATTGAACCACCACTGCACTGTATATTTATTAGCAGTTCCTGGGCCAAAGGCACTTTGATGTTGTGAGTTGTCTCTGCTGCCTTACAACCCATTTTGACCCTGAATAAGAAAATCACTCAGATTTGCTTTTTGTCCAATATCCTTTCCCTAGTCTAAAACAAATAAAATAAATAGCAAATATTAACGAGGAAATGAGCACACACAAAAAACATAAAGTGAGAAATGTGCATTAAAATGATACATAACAAAACCACATTTATTCAAGAATGTATTTCAATATCAAAGGGCAAAATTCAACAATGCAAAACCTCAATTACTCTGCACCAACCTGGTAGAGTGGACCACTGCCCAGTATTCCCAGTAGTTGTGAAGCATGTTTCTTAGAAAATAGTTTGAGTGTCAACTTGTTGAACTGAGGACTGGTAGGACTGGTTCAAGCCACCAGTTTGCACTTCAGTTTACCTGTTCCTGTCTTGTAGAGAGCTCTTTTTCTTTCTAGAATCCACATTTTCCTAATCTCCCAAATGAAGGGGGATAATTTGGCAATATTAAATTATTTAAAATACCTTCTGAAAGAGGCTACATGATCATTGTCTTTTATAATGAAAAAAGCAAAAATAAAGTTGTCTGAGCTTATATTGTAAGTGCGCTAATCTAATTTTCCATCTGATCTTTTTAAAAACTATTTATTTTACTGCATTAGTTGTGGCACATGGGATCTTGGTTGCCCCATGTGGTATGTTTTGTTGCACTGTCCAGGCTCCAGAGTATGTGGGCCAAGTAGTTGCAGCATGGCATGTGCGTTCTTCATTCCCCGTCTGGGATCTAACCCATGCAGGTGGATTCTTAGCCACTGGACTACTGGGAAAGTCCCGGGTCTTTATTTGTAGTGATGGATTTTCTAACCTGAAGTTCTTATACTGTAAGTTTGCTTGTATTGTTAAAGCTTCTTCCTGCCAATTGGCAGTTCTCCTCTATCACCTATCTTGCACCATCCTTTTGGTGTGGGTCCTCCATTTTGTGTAAGATGCTCAACAGAAACATGGTCTGTTTGATTGTCCTAGGCTAACCTTCAGCATCTTCATAAAGCTTTGGGAAATTTCTGGGCTGTGGATTTCTCTTTCATTTATTATCATAATGGCATTTTGGTGCCTTTTTTCTCATTTGTTCTCCCAATGGGAAGCACAGTGGAGGGAAATAATTTCTGTGGGTGGCCTGGAAAGACAGGGGACAAGTTCAGGTAAAGATGCAAGCTTTGCAAAAGCATTTCACTTCTAGAAAATGGTTGGGTAGAAAACTTTATGTGTAAAATGAATCATTTTGGAGGTCTGAAGAAATGCAGCCTTTCCTAAGGCTTTCTCAGATCCTAGTGTGCAGCAGAGTACAGAGAGATTGACGGTGTTACTGATGTGAAATTGAGGAAGCTTTTAAATGGAGGGAGGAGGCCTAGGCTATTACTAACAACACAGCAGGGGCCTTGCAGACACACTATGGAATCTGTCTAATAATTTCAACTACTTATGACATCCAACCCATAAGCAAGGCTTTCAAAGTTAGTAGGAGGTATTGGCCAATAGCAATTTAAGTTTCTTGGTTTTTCTAAGTCCTATGGTTTACACCTCATCTCTGAGTCATCTTTTCCAAGAATTAAGAGTAGATGCCATGGATCTAGGAAATAACTGAAGAGTGGATGTCTCTGAGGAATTAACTGAAGATTGTACTGAGAATTCGAGTGTTTTTGGCTTTCTCAGGCATTGATATGCATGCCATTAGAATCTAAAGCACAAGCTCAGCTGAAATTTCCTACTTGCACAGAAGCCACATCAACATTGATATTTTTAAATTTCAAATGGTTACCTGAGTTCAAAATCCAAGTGTGAAATTTCATCTGTTCTGGGCAGTACTCAATACTTAATACTCATGTTAATGATTAGTACTTCTTTCCTTCAGATCAAGTTGTTCTAGCTAACCCTTTTGTGGTTTGGAGATGTGAGTTCATTTTTAAACCTTTGAAAATCCATTTTTTAATTTTTTTGCTTTAAAGGAAAGCAGAGACTCATGTTTTTGTTTGTTCATAGAAAATAAGAAGCAAAGTAACAGTGGGATTATGTTTATTCATTCAACAATGAAATTTTTTATGATGACTCTTCTAGGTATTCACAGTTCTGATCCACACAGTCAAAGGCTTTAGCATAGTCAGTGAAGCAGAAGTAGATGCTTTTCTGGAATTCTCTTGGTTTTTATATGATCCAATGGATACTGGCAATTTGATCTCTGGTTCCTCTGCCTTTTCTAAATCCAGCTTTAACATTTGGGAGTTCTTGGTTCACATACTGTTGAAGCCTAACTTGGAGAATTTTGAGCATTACCTTGCTAGCTTGTGAAATGAGTGCAATTGTGCATTAGTTTGAACGTTCTTTGGCATTGTCCTTCTTTGGGACTGGAATGAAAAGTGATCTTTTCTAGTCCTGTGGCCACTGCTGAGTTCCAAATTTGCTGGCATATTGAGTGCAGCACTTTCACAGCATCATCTTTTAGGATCTGAAATAGCTCAGCTGGAATTCCATCACCTCCACTAGCTTTGTTTATACTGCAGAAAATTCTTAAACAGATAGGAATACCAGACCACCTTATCTGTCTCCTGAGAAACCTATATGCAGGTCAAGAAGCAACAGTTAGAACTGGATGTGGAATAATGGACTGGTTCCAAATCGGAAAAGGAGTACATCAAGGGTGTATATTGTCACCCTGCTTATTTAACTTATATGCAGAATACATCATGTGAAATGCCAGGCTGGATGAAGCACAAGCTGGAAACAATGGAAACAGTGACAGACTTTATTTTGGGGGGCTCCAAAATCACTGCAGATGGTGACTGCAGCCATGAAATTAACAGACGCTAGTTCCTTGGAAGAAAAGCTATGGAAAAGCTAGATAGCATGTTGAAAAGCAAAGACATTACTTTGCTGACAAAGGTCTATTTGGTCAAAGCTATGGTTTTTTTCAGTAGTCATGTATGGATGTGAGAGTTGGACCCTAAGAAAGGCTGAGCACCAAAGAACTGATGCTTTTGGACTGTGGTTTTGGAGAAGACTTTTGAGAGTCCTCTGGACTGCAAGGAGATCAAACTAGTCAGTCCTAAATGAAATCAACCCTGAATATTCATTGGAAGAACTAATGCTGTAGCTGAAGCTTCAATCCTTTGGCCACCTGATGCAAAGAACTGACTCATTGGAAAAGACCCTGGAGCTGGGAAAGACTGAAGGCAGGAGGAGAAGGGGATGACAGAGAACGGGATGGTTGGATGATATCATCAACTCAATGGACATGAATTTGAGCAAGCTCCTGGAGATGGTGAAGGACAGGGAAGCCTGGGGTGCTGCAGTCCATGGAGTTGCAAAGAGTAGAACACAACTGAGTGACTAACAAAAAATTTTCAGATTACCCATTTATTCAATAGATCTCTTATTATATATTTACTATAGACAATATATTTTGGGACTAGAGATGAATTATGCCAGCCTGAAAACTGGACAAAGTGGCTTTTAAATGGGTACATTTGAAACTCAAATCTTACATTGTACAGGTAATGTGGAATATTCTATGGCTATTTTCCATGGAAATAATCAAGTGCAGAGTTGGTTCTTGGACGTGAAGTCACACTCACTTTTCCTCCCTCTCTTTCTTTCCTCATTCACCTGCACCCCGACCTGCCCTTATCTCCAACCCAGAAGATTGATAGTGCTATGTGCCAAAGATCCCAATGCTCAGAACATGCTCAGAACCCTTGAACAGGGGACCTGAGACATATTTGGAATAAACTGCTTTAAAAATTAAAAGAATATGCTTTAAATTCCCTTGTTTCTACTGCTCATTTTTGAGCCCATTTGATTTTTATTCTTGCTTCCAGCTTTTACACTTCCACTACTGCTAAAACATAGAACCAAGGAGATCTACAGCAATACTGGCAGGTTGTTGTTATGACATTCATTTCATAGGACATTTCTTGGAATAACACTGCATTTTCTCAAATGTGACCCTTAGCATGTCCTTTAGCGTGTTCTTTATCCTGTAAGAAGAAAAATACTTTTCTTGTTCTGTTGGAGTGGGTCAACTTACAAAAACAAAGTACTGTCTTTATATGCTTTTAAAAGATTCAGTTTCAAATATGACAGCTTTTTCTTCCAGCAGTTATGTAAAATTTCTTAATTACTAACTTTGAGTAGTTTAAACAAGTCAAAAGTCAAGACATTGAGGAGAGATTTAAAAAAATAACCTTTCCTAAGGTAATTTTAAACCCTAAAGGCCACATGTATCTTTATAATCCAGGTTTACAAAAACGCCAGCTATCAAATTGGTACTAAAAACAGGATACCTCACAACCTTTGTGTAATAAGGTACAGTATTAATAAAATTAGAACATCATATCTGTCCTTCCTCAATATTCCCTCTTTGTAATACTCCCCAGAGAAGAGATGTCTGACAAATTTCCCCTCTATAGATCACGTGCGACCACCTTTTGCATTAAACATGTTTAATTTTATAAGTCAAATATTTTAACAAAATGGGGGTAAAGATTTTTAGAGCATTTATTTCTAAAGAAGAATTAAGAGGAAACTTGAACATAATACCTTTTGTTGCCATCAATCTTATTTCAGCTCCTTATAGTCCATACTTTAGCTGGTTTTTCTGTATGATGATCTTAAACTTTCATAGTTTATAATCCACAAGCTGTCTTCATCTTTATCAGATCATCACAATGATCTTTGAGGGAAAAAAAGGGTGGATATTATGGCTAGATCTATAAAGTCTCATAATATATATGCATGTCGTGCATATATACACACATAAATGTAGGTAATGCAGTGTTCCTACACTTTAGTCTCCTTCCTGCAGAGATGAGGAAGTGAAGACTGCTACATCAAAGTTTCATGCAGGTTAATTTATCAGAGGAGATGCTGAGACAAGGGAGATTGCTGAAGCTTGTGGCCAAAGCATTCCCCATTGCTCCTATTTGAATATTGTTAACAAATGATACTTTTCATATACACAGGAAGTCAAAATTGGTGTTACTAATATTGGCCAGCTTGGTGGAGGTGGTGTACAGGCATAGAATAGAGGATCGGAAGGACTGATGTTAAAGCTGAAACTCCAATATTTTGGCCACCTGATGTGAGGAGCTGACTCATTTGAAAAGACCCTGATGTTGGGAAAGATTGAAGGCAGGAGGAGAAGGGGACGACAGAGGATGAGATGGTTAGATGGCATCACCAACTCAATGGACATGAGTTTGGGTAAACTCCCGGAGTTGGTGATGGACAGGGAGGCCTGGCATGCTGTGGTTCATGGGGTCACAAAGAGTTGGACATGACTGAGCGACTGAACTAACTGACTGTAGAGATATGTTGATGAAGCTTAAGAATCAGCTAAGTGGCTGAAAGCTACTCTTTACAGGTTTTTCTTACTGCCATGCCCTGGAATTTGTGAGATAACTGCCAATGGGCTAAGAATGAAGTATGTAACAATTTTTCTGGACAAAGTTGGTGTTAATCAGACTTTTTGTCTTGGCGGTACAGATAATGGCTTTTACAACTGAGGCAACCAAAGACTAAAATTCCATTGTAAGTTACTTTAGATATAAACCATGGAGTGATAAGTCTATGGAGGAGGTATTAACTAGGAAATCAGTAGCAATGCAGGAGTACTGCAGTTTATAACAGATAACTGTGAAAAGTTGCCTTCGAAAAAATTTTTGAGCTCATCAATTTAATGGAGAATTACCCTCTATTTTATAAGATCACACGTTAATAACAAATAATGTCTATACCTGTGCATTTCCTACTTTAGATATAAGACAACAGTAACAATCATTCCAAATTGATTAAAACATTGAGTAAGAGAACTTTTCATTGCTGTACTGATCATAATCTTACATGTATCAGCCCTAAACAAACAAAAACCATACAAGCCAAAGATGGCTATATATATAGTGTTATTTTAGGGTTTCACTTTTGAAATTTTAAAGTGACCTCACAGAATAAAATTGTGATATTTCTTCAATCTATGATTCAATCAGGATTTTTGATCCTACACTAGTTCCACTTATCCTGGGGCCAAACAGAATAGGTAACCCTGTCCCTTTGTTTATTTTGATGCTGTACATGTGGTAAGAGCACATAAGGATACGTTACAGGGGTAAGGAGCAAAATTTTCAACAGGCCTAAGTGTAGATGAAGGAAAATCTTTACAGGTTTTTCTTACTGCCATGCCCTGGAATTTGTGAGATAACTGCCAATGGGCTAAGAATGAAGTATGTAACAATTTTTCTGGACAAAGTTGGTGTTAATCAGACTTTTTGTCTTGGCGGTACAGATAATGGCTTTTACAACTGAGGCAACCAAAGACTAAAATTCCATTGTAAGTTACTTTAGATATAAACCATGGAGTGATAAGTCTATGGAGGAGGTATTAACTAGGAAATCAGTAGCAATGCAGGAGTATTGCAGTTTATAACAGATAACTGTGAAAAGTTGCCTTCGAAAAAATTTTTGAGCTCATCAATTTAATGGAGAATTATCCTCTATTTTATAAGATCACACGTTAATAACAAATAATGTCTATACCTGTGCATTTCCTACTTTAGATATAAGACAACAGTAACAATCATTCCAAATTGATTAAAACATTGAGTAAGAGAACTTTTCATTGCTGTACTGATCATAATCTTACATGTATCAGCCCTAAACAAACAAAAACCATACAAGCCAAAGATGGCTATATATATAGTGTTATTTTAGGGTTTCACTTTTGAAATTTTAAAGTGACCTCACAGAATAAAATTGTGATATTTCTTCAATCTATGATTCAATCAGGATTTTTGATCCTACACTAGTTCCACTTATCCTGGGGCCAAACAGAATAGGTAACCCTGTCCCTTTGTTTATTTTGATGCTGTACATGTGGTAAGAGCACATAAGGATACGTTACAGGGGTAAGGAGCAAAATTTTCAACAGGCCTAAGTGTAGATGAAGGAAAACACCTCTAAGCATATAAGGAAAGACGTTTCTTTTGCCATCTCCCGAATTCTTTGCAGGATGCCCTGGAACTCAGCAGGTATAGACCTGCCCTCTAGCGGATTTGGGGGCGAGAGAATTTAGGCTCAACCTCTGCTATGTCAGACTTGACAGGGATTATTAAACTCAACCGTCCATCAAAACTGACTTGATGGGGGTCTAGGTTAGGTGCTGAGCACGGGGAAATTTCAAGTGCCAAAAGAGCCTGAAGGTAACGCTGGTTCCTTAGCTTCCATCTGGGGGCGCGAGGCCTTTAGCTGTTCTAGCCTCTCCGGTTGCACACTGGAACCGATGATCTCGGCTCCTCTGCCCGAGTGCGCTGAGGCTGAACCCCATCGGGATGGAACTTTGAGACGTGGCCCCGCGGGGACCTGCCCCGCGGTCAGTGGAGAGCAGCCGTGACAGGCCTGCGAGGGAGGCTGCGGGTCCCCGCGTCGCCCGCCCAGATTGTGACGGCCGCCTGGCGGGAGGGGCTCCCGGCCTCATCGCCCGGGTGCTCAAACATCTCGTGGGCCGCGAACATGGCTGCGCCTGCCCGCTCGGACCGACCCCGCCGCTGCCTCCTGAGGAGGCGCGGCAGGCGCGGGGGAGCGGGTGGCTCTCCCACACTTGCGCCCGGCAGGTGCGTGGAAAGGCCGAGCACATCTCCGGGGTAGGATAGGGGTGACAGCAGGGGAGATGGGATCGGAGCGGGCGCCCCTAGCCGCAGCCCCTCCGGGCCGGCAACCTGGCCTCCGCTCACTTCCGCCGTCCCCGCCCGGGCGTGCTAGTGCGCCTGCGCCCGCGCCCCTCACAGCGGAAGTGGTGGCGACAAAGCTCGGTCCGCGGGCGCCCGGGAGTGCGGGGCGGACCCGGGGTGCGGGGCGCGCCGGGGCGGCGGGCGGCTGGGAGGGCGGAGCCCAGGAGGCGGAGGCGGGAGCAGACCAGCAAGGCCGCAGCAAGCCGGGGCCGGCTCGAGACCGGTCTCCTCACCTGCTCCCCTTCCCGCCCCGCCCGCCCTCCCGGTCACCGCCCTCACGCCGGGAGAGGCGCCCGTACGGCGCCGCCGCTTGGCAAGCCGCTCCCGCGAGCTTGCGGGTGAGTACCCCGCAGCCTAGAGAGGGGTCTGGGGCTTTGAGGGGGAGGGCGCCCGGATTACCCACTGTCCCCCCGTTTCCAGAAACTTCTAGGTCCGGGGGCGGGGGGTGGCGTTCATAGTACCCGGCTGGGGGCGTCTCCGGGGCGCTGCCCGGCCGGCGTGAGTTGGGGGATGCGGGCGGCCAGGGCGCGGGCGCGGGGCCTGGAGCTCCTGGGGCGGTGGGCGGTGGTCCCTCCCCGCCCCCGTCAGCGCTGCTTCTCCGGTTTCTCTTGCAGATGCTGCTGCTAGGGGTGGTGGGCGCAGCGGCGGGCCGCGTGGCCGGGAGCGGGGGTGACAGCCTGGGATTCCGGGGGCTTCTCTTGTTCTCCTCCTCTCCTTCCCAGTGTGGCCGTGGCTGACACTAAAGACTTTGTAGCCATCAACCCAAGTGCAGTTTCGATGGAAGATGAAGGTAAAGGCCCCTGGCAGGCGGGTTGCAGCGCGGAGTTGAGGGTGTGGTGGTTGGCTTTTAAGTTGTCTTTCCCCACGGTTTTGGTTCTGATTTTATTTTTTTTCTTCGATTGTGAAGTGTCCAAGGAATTACCTTCCTGAGATGGCTAGCTTGTATTTTCGTAACATAGGGAGTTTCAGAAATTAAGGTTCTGTAGGGTGACTGAGCTTGATAATGCTTTCTGGAGGAACCTGCTTTCTTTAGCTTGGTGTTTGGAAGGGAAGTTTTCATTTCAGATGGCCTCTCTGCTGTTCCATAGCTCTCAGAGCGGAATCACTCCCTGGGAGGTAGAGATGGGAAGGGAAGGCTCTGCACTGCATCCCTCTGTATTTGCCTTTATTTGATTTAACTGGATTCCTTTATAAGAAAGAAAGCAATTTTTTTTATTAAGTTCAGTTTTGGGGAAAAAAAATCAGTGTTTTTCAGTTTACAGAAATCAACTCTGACTTTAGCTAAATATTATGAGGTGATTTCCTTTCTTAAAAAGTTCCTCCTCGTTTCAAAACATGCTGTATAGGAGGTTGACAGTGTAACCTGTTCGTCCACTGGACTCTGCAAATACACCGGATTATCATTCACATGTTACTCGATTCCTTTGGCCTTATGAAATATTTAATGCTTTCATACACAGCACTGGTTTTTTTTTTTTTTTTAAATCATTGAACAACTCTGAGTAAATGTCGTTTTTTCCCTCTTGAAAGAACTGCACTATTCTTTGGACTGACTTGTGTGAGATCATCTTTTTAAATTTATTCCTTTTTTTTTTTTTTAATAAAGTGGGGCTGCAAGATGCTATGAAAGATGTTTACAGATAACATTTTGTCCTCATGTATCTTTGGTTTTTAAAATCTGCACCTGGTACAGCGGAGCTGCAATTGGGCTTTCTGGCTGCTTTCTAATTTATTTTTCCATTGTTGAAAACCTAAGGTTGATTGTACAAGTAGGACTAGTTATTTTAAAATAATCGTTTCTTATATGTGATAATCTATTTTGTTGTCGGGGACCCCTGGGATGTGAGAGAAATATGACAAAAGGCATGATTATCTGGCTTAATTTTACTCTGGATGGATAATTGGTAGAAGACATTTTCTGAAATACTAATGTAAATAACTGCAGAGGATGTTTACTGTCTAATTGGATCTTTAGAAACAGCATTCGAAAGTAGTGTTTTTGCTGGTAGTATGGAAAATCACCTTTTTGAATTTTTTTCTGCCTTGTCTGTTTTAGTAGCTTTAAGGAAGGCAGATCTTTTCCTCACAAGAGACAAAGAATAAGAAATGCATTCACACGCCTGTTTGTTGGTAGTTGCATCTTAAATAACATGTGAAACTTGAGCGTCTGCTTGTAGAATGTTACCAGAATTAAGAGTATAGCCTAAAGTCAGTGGATTGTTACATGTTGCTTTTCTGTTTCTTGCTCTTTCTTGAAAAGGAGTATGACTAATAAAGCTGATTCTCATTGTCTGTTGGAGTGGGAGGGAGTGGTTGTGAGATGGGATGAGGTGGGAGGGAGTGGTTGTGCTTGGAAGCTGGGTGTACACTTGTGGCTGACTGAGTCTGGTACTTTATGGTTAAATAATTTGGCCTCATAGTAAAAGGTTATTCCATTCTTAAAAACTGGTGGTGGTTTCTGCCTCATAATAATTGAGGCCATTTTTGTCAGCTTTTCTTTCCCATAGCACTGTTTTTTCCTTTTTCTTAAAACATTTTTAAGAACTTGTGTATAGCCTAGAAATGTTCAAAACCGATTGGCTGTTTTGAAATACATAGATTGCTTTCCTTTTTAGAGACAGTGTTCTCTGTCAGCTAAGATATATTAGCATCTTATGGGTGTGAAACAAATAGATTGGAATTATACCTTAACCACTAAAAGTTGTGTGACTTTTAAGTAAATTCATCTTTCTAAGCCCCTCTGGAAACATCTATAAATGGGATTGATAATATTTAGCTTACATATTTCGGAGAAGGCAATGGCATCCTACTCCAGTACTCTTGCCTGGAAAATCCCATGGACGGAGGAGCCTGGTAGGCTGCAGTCCATGGGGTCACTGAGGGTTGGACACAACTGAGCGACTTCACTTTCACTTTTCACTTTCATGCATTGGAGAAGGAAATGGCAACCCACTCCAGTGTTCTTGCCTGGAGAATCCCAGGGACAGGGGAGCTTGGTGTCCGCACAGAGTCGGACACGACTGAAGTGACTTAGCAGCTTACATATTTAGGAGAGTTAAATGAGAAACCCTGCATAAATTCTCTTGGGAGAGAGAAAGGCTGACATTGAAGATATGCATTGTGGAACCAGACAACCTGATTGGAATGCTGGATCCCCACTTACCATCATGTGGCCTTGTGCATTAATGTAATAAAGCTGGTTTTGTTTCGGTTTCTTTATCTGTAAAATAAAGATATTGATAGTTTACCCAGGTGATGCAGTGGTAGAGAATCCGCCTGCCAGTGTAGAAGATGCAGAAGATGCTGGTTGGATCCCTGGTAGGGTAGATGCCATAGAGTAGGAAATGGCAACCCACTCTGGTATTCTTTCCTAGAAAATCCCATGAACAGAAGAGCCTTGTAGGCTACAGTTTATGGGGTCTGAAAGGGTTGAACATGACTGAGCAACTGAGCATACACACCACACCATGTGAGTAGCATTTAGGTTGTTAGTGTTTAGAAAAAATATGTGGCAGTGCTCAGTAAATGTGAATTGTAGTAGCCTTGCCTAGTGTTTACATAGTAATGTTGTTATAACGTTGAATATTGAAAGGGGGTACAGTAGTGGCCAGAATGCTCTGTATGAAGTTGTCATTATTAGTTATAGAATGGGTAGAGTTAAGGGCAGAATTTTCTTTAGTGTTAAGGCCGTAAGCCCATAGAGAAAAATTGGAGCTCTGCCAACAAACCAAGGGAAAGTGTAAAAAGAGACCAGCTTAGATTTGAAACCTGTCAGGTACTTTTTTCCCCTCTCCTAAAAGTCTCACGAGTTACTCAGTTTCTAAAGCTTTCTTAGAGCTTTAGAACTAAGTTTTTCCATCTGTAAATGGGCTACATGCCTTTTTTTGGAAGGTGAGTGGAAGGAGAGAATGAAGCCTGGTATGTAAAGTGCCCAGGAGGATGGCTGATACACAGCCTGGTGATGTCTGAGTGATTGCTTGCTGCTGTTCCCCAGAAACAGAGATGACTCTGGTTGGTGTGTAGGTAAGTTCCTCCTACCTCTAGGAGTGCGCAGGATGGAATTGCCAGTGGCCCCGGGAGCAGGAGCCTGGAGGTCCTAGGCTGTGTGCCATGTCTCCAGCTTCATCTGTATGACTCCTTTCAGCCACGGTGCTCATTTCTTTCTGTATTCAGTTTTGATTCTTCTGGACCTTTCTCCCACTTTATTGGCAAACCTTGACCAGTTTTTAGCCTTAGCCTCCAGGATGAATACTCCAGTCAGTCACTGGAAGTATCTGAAGTGTTAGTTTCCTGGAATTTCAGGGACTGATCGTACACTTCCATTTGTGGGTTAGGATTTTATCCACATCCTAGATCAAAGCAGATAGCATGTAGGAATTGAAGATGCAGAAATAAATGGTTCTTTTTTGATTTTTTAAAAATTTATCATTTGGATGTTTAAAAGGATGATTTATTAGAAAAGCTATTTCTAGCTGGATAATTTGCAAATGCTTCCCAATAATGGATTTTTTCCTTTGGAACAAATCTGGTTTTTTCCATAGAAAAACCACTATAAATTTAATACACATGAAACTATTTAACGTAACCTTAAATATAGAGATTAATAACCTTCAAGATTTTAGGACATGCTTAATTTAAGGGTTAGAGGATAGGCCAGTCCATCTAGAATAAAATCATTTGAGCTTTTTGGACAGCATTTGAAAATGATAGTATGTTTCTTTGCACTTTTAAAAATAGTTTCTTATTCAAGTTCAAATTGTTAATCACTGAAATGTGTTAAGAAAATGTTGTATTAGGATAGTTGGAGGAACTGTAAGGAAAAAGGGATGAGAAGCCATGTTAATTGTATTTCTTTAACAGGAAATAATAGAAAACCAAGTTGTAAAAATATTTTATATCTTTAGCTGTGGAAAATATTTATTATGTTTGACATTTTGTTAACAAAATAAATTAGTATTTCTAGAAAAGAGTTGAAACTAAAAGAACTATGTGGTAGAATTTTATAATTTGTAGTAATTTAACCCAGAGTTAGGATGCTGCAGAGTACATTGGTAAAATGTAGTCTTCTGACAATTCAGCCTTAAATACGTGATTTGTCTTAATGTTTTTATTATTCATTTAATGTCAGCAGAATTCAACTCTTTTAACTGAAGCAGTATCAAAATATTCTAGGGAACATCCCCCTTGAACCTCAGGGCTGATTTTGTTTTGTGATCTTGGTTAGCCATAATCTCTTTAAATTTCATAATCAAGTTTAAATTTTGTTTTAAAGTAGGAAGGAACACCTTGGTGGTGGTTTAGTTGCTAAGTCGTGTCTGACTCTTTGTAACCCCATGGACTGTAGTCTGCCAGGCTCCTCTCTGTCTATGGGGTTCTCCAGGCAAGGATGCTGGCGTAGGTTGCAATTTCCTTCTCCAGGGGATCTTCCCAACCCAGGAACTGAACCCAGGTCTCCTGCATTGCAGGCAGATTTTTTATCAACTGAGCTACAAGGGAAGCTCTAAGAACACCTTAGCTTGATGGTAAAATTAGCTGGGATAATTTTAGATTACACCATTGTTACATGTAACATTTTAAAGATCTCTTTATATGTTCAAAAGTTCTTCCCACCTTTACTTTGTTAAAAGACAGATTTTCTTTCTAGTAATTTCAGGCATCAGTTGTGACAAGATTATTTTTACAGTTTTCATGAGGACAAGTGTTGGTAAAAGACAGTAAAGTAAAAACTTGTTGGGTGAACTCTTGCTTAATGCCATCGTTTCTTGCAGGAAAAGATTTCTCAAAAAAAAAAAAGGCCTTTAGTGCAATTTCCTCTTGAATTTATATGGCTGGTATTTATATATCATTGGTTAATATGTCTTCCAGCTTTAAAGTTTTAAGTTAATACTGACAAAGGTATACATCTTAGAACTTGTCTTGTCTTAGTATCTGGGAATTGGTTCCAGGAACCCAACAGATATCAAAATCTGAGGATGCTCAAGTCCGTGATCCAGAATGGTGTCATAATTTACATATAGCCTGTGTACATGCTCCCTTACACTTGTAAGTTATCTCTAGACTGCTTATAATACCTGCTAAGTCGCTTCAGTCGTGTCCGACTCTGTGCGACCCCGTAGACGTCAGCCCACCAGGCTCCCCTGTCCCTGGGATTCCAAGAACACTGGAGTGGATTGTCATTTCCTTCTCCAGTGCAGGAAAGTGAAAAGTGAAAGTGAAGTTGCTCAGTTGTGTCTGACTCTTAGCGACCCCACGGACTGCAGCCCACCAGGCTCCTCCGTCCATGGGATTTTCTAGGCAAGAGTACTGGAGTGTGGGTTGCTATTGGCTTCTCCGATATAATACCTAATGCAATGTTATGTAAATACCTGTAGAAACAATGCAAATAGTTGCTAACATGCAACAAATTCAAGTTTTGCTTTGTGAAACTTTCTGGAATTTTTGTTGTTGTTCTGCAGTTGGTTGAATCTGCCATACAGAACCTGTGGATAAGGCGAATCGACTGTACAAGGCAGTTACTCATATTAGGTTAGTTTAGGCTAAGCTTACTGGATACATTTAGGAAAAAATGGGATGAAATATTACAAGACTATATATAGTAGATTAAAGAAAGAGAAAGACAGTAACAGCAAGGGTCAGAAGCATCATTTTAAGATGGTTCCTAACTGGGCATCTAATTCAGCTTCAGTCTTTCTGCATCTGGTATTAGAGAATGTATGAATAAGATTATGTCTTTAATATTCCCGTTAATGATAATTTCTTAAGGGAGATCTTCTGGCTTGGCTTTTGATCATTTCATGATGAAACAGACTTAAACCTGTATCCCTCACTAGGAAATAATAGCAGTTTAGCACAATGAATTTCTTTATTCTTTCAAAAAACTCTGCGACATTGAAGGATCCTTATAGAAATTATTTTGATTTATTTATTTACATAAAACAAATAATCTGAAAAGTTGGAATAGCAGTAGGACTCTGACACTGAATATATTTGCTACCCTGTACTGGTGTTTAATGTTCAACTCTTTACAGGAAAACTCAGAATAATAAGGCAGAAGTATTTAGGATGTTACCCATAATACTCTTCTTCATCATTGTTTTTTTTTTTTAACTGTGAATTATAAATTAAAACTTTTGATTAGGTTGTGAATTTCAGGTACTGAATTTAAAGTTACTTGATTGTGATGGCCTAAAGTCACAACAAATAAAGCATTTCCTAAGAACCATTAATATAATGAAGTTCTATTGTCTGTGTAGAAAAGAGATCAACTTTAAAACAGATCTTGGATTTTTATGTCACCTCAAAGCCTTTCATTTGCTAAATAAATTAACATTTTGGTGCTGTATATCATGTTATGAATGTGTTATAGTCTTTACTGAATTCAGTTCAGTTCAGTCGCTCAGTCGTGTCGACTCTTTGTGACCCCATGAACCCGCAGCACACCAGGCCTTCCTGTCCATCACCAACTCCCGGAGTCCACCCATGCATGCAGTTATTTCACTAGATTTGATTGTCTGTTTTGGAGTTTTCCTAGTGGAATGTTTGGTGCACCTACCTCTGCGTTTATACATTGGGATGGGCAGAAATGCTACTTGGTTCTGGCTTTCTTTGGGAATCCTATCTCACTTCCCTCGAGTGTCAGTTCTACATTCGCTTGGAACACACAAAAGTGATTCATGGCACAAGTGCCAGGAATAGCATGAGAGCCACTTTTTAATGGCAGATGAACTAATCTCTTGGTGTCCTTTTCTTAATGCTTGTCAGGGCTGCTGTTTACTGTGATAGGATGTTAAATTTCAGTTTCCTTTCCCACTCCAAAAAAAGAGGATATGGTGTTTGCAGATCACTCTTTAATATCTGCCAGCCCCCGACCCTAGAGGTTGGTAGTCTGTTATGATACCTTGATGTGTACCCTTAATTCATTTGAAGGATCAAGAGGTAAGTTTCTTCTGATTTCTTCTGGTGGTAGAAAGGAAGGGAATTGGCCATGTATCTACATTAGAATGATGGGAATGGGGGTAGGGATGGATGAGAGAGCCATTTTACTCCTCCAGAAAATGAGCAGAACTTGGACAACATCTCAGTAATAGGGAATGCTGGGGAGGGTTGAGTCAGAAGTGACTATAGCTGTAGAACCAGTGCCAGTGGCTGAGTGGAGGTGCAGCTGATTGGCTGGAGGACTTGGCTGATGTGGGAGCGGCCAGAGGGATGATGATGAAGGTCACATTGTATGTGAAGAGAAGTTTGTTTTAAAATTGAACATCACTTGGGCTAGAAGCATTGAAAAAGCAGGAGTTCCAGAAAAACATCTATTTCTGCTTTATTGACTACGGCAAAGCATTTGACTGTGTGGATCACAATAAACTGTGGAAAATTCTGAAAGAGATGGGAATACCAGACCACCTGATCTGCCTCTTGAGAAACCTATATGCAGGTCAGGAAGCAACCGTTAGAACTGGACATGGAACAACAGACTGGTTCCAAATAGGAAAAGGAGTATGTCAAGGCTGTATATTGTCACCCTGCTTATTTAACTTATATGCAGAGTACATCATGAGAAACGCTGGACTGGAAGAAGCACAAGCTGGAATCAAGATTGCTGGGAGAAATATCAATAACCTCAGTTATGCAGATGACAGCACCCTTATGGCAGAAAGTGAGGAGCTAAAGGGCCTCTTGATGAAAGTGAAAGAGGAGAGTGAAAAAGTTGGCTTAAAGCTCAACATTCAGAAAACTAAAATTACTGCATCTGTTCCCATTACTTCATGGGAAATAGATGGGCAAACAGTGTCAGACTTTATTTGTTTGGGCTCCAAAATCACTGCAGATGGTGACTGCAGCCATGAAATTAGAAGACGCTTACTCCTTGGAAGGAAAGTTATGACCAACCTAGACAGCATATTAAAAAGCAGAAACATTACTTTGCCAACAAAGGTCCGTCTAGTCAAGGCTATGGTTTTTCCAGTAGACATGTATGGATGTGAGAGTTCGGTTGTGAAGAAAGTTGAGTGATGAAGAATTGATGCTTTTGAACTGTGGTGTTGGAGAAGACACTTGAGAGTCCCTAGGACTGCAAGGAGGTCCAGCCAGTCCATTCTAAAGGAGATCAGTCCTGGGATTTCTTTGGAAGGAATGATGCTAAAGCTGAAACTCCAGTACTTTGGCCACCTCATATGAAGAGTTGACTCATTGGAAAAGACTTTGATGCTGGGAAGAATTGGGGGCAGGAGGAAAAGAGGACGACAGAGGATGAGATGGCTGGATGGCACCACCGACTCGATGGATGTGAGTTTGAGTGAACTCTGAGAGTTGGTGATGGGCAGGGAGGCCTGGCGTGCTGTGATTCATGGGGTCGCAAAGAGTTGGACACGACTGAGCAACTGAACTGAACTGAACTGAGAGAGGTTTTCATTGATCACAACTGTAGGCGGATGCTTTTGCCATGCAGTGGATAGAGGCTAGTGATTCTGTTACACATCCTGTGATTTACAGGACAGTCCCCCTGTCCCTTCCAGAACAAATAATTACCTGGCCCCAAATGTCAGTGCTGCTGAGATTGAGAAACATTGTTCTAGCCAAAGGCAAGGAAGTTAACTCCTCTAAGCCTTGATATCCTCACTTGTGAAGGGAGAATGATGACTCCTCAGGCATGTTGGGATCCAATAGGGCAAGATGTATAAGTCCCTGGCATGAAAAAGCTGCTCAGCAAATACAAATTTCCTTTAATTGGTTGGTAAATAGATTTGAGGACATTACTTTTGGCATTGATCTTCTAATTTCAAGGCTTCACATATTTTTCTGTGAGATGAGTGGGATGCCTAGCAAACTATAGCAGCTTTTATTATCTTAATGCTTTTCTCATAATTTCTTCAAATTATGTTGTTTTTGACTCTGTTGGCTTGGGGTTTGAGTATTTCATTATTTGTTTCTATTAGTAGGCAAAAATATTAAAATCAGGATTAAAAGTTTTTAATCTGGGTTAAATTCATTATTTCACTAGCTTTCAGAAATTCTACTGTTTGAAAGCATTATTACTGTTCTTTGAAGTGTTGTGAGTTATTTGTTTCGGAAAATGGCAGGCCTCCTGTCTGTGATGTCCTTATCCTTTTTATCCAGTTACAAAATTTCAAGTAGCCTCCTCTGAGAAGGCAGCAGTTTCTTTCAGATTTGATTATTTAGGTTTGGATAGATGACTTTCATTTGCTTGTCAGGTATCTTTTTATTCTCTTTTGTTAAGTGTGGCCATTACCACCAGCTCGTCCACACATGTTTGGGACAGGAAACATGTATTTTCAGTTCTAATGCAAGGGACCATTCTAATATTCTCACTGTGTTTAATGTTTCTTTACATGTATATAGTTGTATGGATTGTCATTTTTGAGGAATCTTTTACTGTTATCTCTGTAGGAAAAATGGAGAAGGTAATGGCAGCCCACTCCAGTGTTCTCGCCTGCAGAAGCCCAGGGATGGCGGAGCCTGGTGGGCTGCCATCTATGGGGTCGCACAGAGTTGGATACGACTGAAGTGACTTAGCAGCAGCAGCTGTAGGAAAAAAAAAAACAGTTCTCTTTTCCTTACATTAATTTCCCCATCTGTCACAAGAGATTAATAAAATAAAAGTGACTTTGTGGTAGCAAACTAATTGTCATTCAGCTTAAATCTTAAGATTCAAAGTTGGTAGCTTTTGATGCTATTGTATCTGACCACAGGTTGCCGAAAGGGCTTTTACAGCTCTCTGCTGTACCTATAGCCATTTAAGTCAGGTAAGTACAGAGTGTGAAGAAGGCTACAGTCATGTCTTTGATTTCATAAGTGATTGGTTTGCCATAGCCTGTAAAATTAAGTCCATCAATTAACTACTGTGTGAAATGAATGTCATTGACATAGGAGGAAGGAGGAGAAGTAATCTACCATTTGTCTGTAGATTTCAAGGAAAGTGATTCTTTTAAAAAAGGAGGACTGCAGTCTTTTTTAAAACTCTGTTATTACTGGTAAAATAATTGTTGTTAGCTGAAGGCTTTAAAAAATGGTAGTTGGATGTTTTATAATGTGTGATTTTTCTTCGTCATGTAATAATTCAATTGTAATTAATACCTTCCTTGTGTGAGGAGGTACTTTGAAACTGCAAGCATCCTGCATCTCGTCATACTTTTCACAGGCCAGTTTTTGCCTCTGTTGGAGGCTCTTGCTGGCGGCAGTTAATGCTGTGGTGATTACTTAATGATGGTTTTCTGTTTCTTTTGTCAGAGAGGAAGAAAACTTTACCCTTCTAGGTTTTTCTGGCTGGTCTAAGAATTAGAATGGCAAGAGATAGATTAACAGGAGAAAATCAAGTTTTAATTTGCATGTACAGGAACCCCACAAACAGCGACTGCACATATATGAGAGGTTCAAAGACAGGAAAGTAAAATGAGATGAGTATGCCGTTCTGAGTAAGGAATGGGGTTAGGGGCCTGGGGCTTCCAAGGACAAGGGGATCATGTTTGGTAATTAGATAGTTGCTTTGCCATATTGATAAAGCAACTTAATCTCTGGTTGTGACTCTTTTTCTGGGCAAAATCGCTAGTTCAATTCTGTAGTAGGTTGTCAAGGGTTGAGCAGTAGTATCCCTTGAGCATGACGGATCTCTTGCCTTCAGGTCAGAAAACCCCGCGTACCGAAGCGGTGTGCCTTGGGGAGACCTGCTCTGAGCTCCTGTACTCCCGTTCCTTCTGTATTTGTCAACTGCAGTTCTGTTTTAAGAAGGAATTGATCTGTCCCCTCCATTTACTAATTGCCCAACTATTTATTTACATGGATCTGTGGATATTTATTTTTACCATATGAGTTAAAGCATAATGCTTTGTTGCTCAGATCTTTCCAGCTTTGGTTATTGAGAACAATTACAAATTTGCCTGCTGTGTCCATTATACAATGCATCTGTAGTTTTGTGAGCACTAATTCACTTTCTGATACCACAGTTTCTAGGTACATCTCATGTTTTACCTGTTTGCAACAGCCATGGAATCAAACCATTTTTTCAAAGAAGGCACATTCATTTTATTGGAGATCGGTATCTAGAAGCCAAGATCTGGGGCCAGGTGTGCGCAGTACTGTTGGGATGTTACTGTTTCTAGGTCCTCTCGGTAGACAGAGTTAGCACATATATGTATAGTAATACACATTTGTATAATAAACACACATTTTTATTTCCTTATCTATCAATATGTAAATAGAAATTACGAGTTCTTATTGATGCTGCCACTTCCCATTTCATACCTCAAGACTCATTTAGTTCCCCCATCCCCTGGCCAGCTTTTTTCCCCTTTCACTTCCTTCTCCAAAGGTAGGAACCCAGATTCTTACCCACCATATACTGACTTCTTTGTTCAGTCCTTGTGCACACCCACAAAAGTAGTTTCAGAATTGCTAACCTTTCCCCCTGTGAGAAACGGTAAATTTTTTTTGCTGGTAACATGAAATAATTACCTATATAGTTTTCATCCTTTTTGTTGTCTCTAATTTTCTCTGTTTATGTTGCGTTTGTTAGCAAATTGAAGTTTCTGTAGTTATTTTTTCTATTTTTTTCCCCCTTTAACCTTTATGACATAATGACATGTTAAAGAACATATGCTCATGATGAGTTGCAATTTTCTGAGTTTGTTGCCTTGCTCAAAGTTCTGTGTATTTCTGCCTTTTTGTTTCTTGCAGATGCAGTCTAGTGTAGATGAACTCCCTCAACTTTTGTTTGTCTGGGGAAGTATTTCTTCTTCATATGTGAATGATAACTTTGCTGGCTAGAATACTCCTGAGTGACAGGTTTTATCTTTCAGTATTTTGAGAATGTTGTTCTACTCCCTCCTGACCTTTCTCTGCTGAGAAATCCGCGAAACGCCTTAGGGGTTTTTTTGGTAGGTTAGCATCCTTTTATTCCTGGCTGCCCTTAAAATACCTGGCTTTTGGCAATTTTATTAAAGAGTGTCTTGGAGAAGATCTTTTTGCATTGAGGTAATTAGGTGTTCTCTTAGTTTCATGGACTTGTATATCTGGTTCCTTCTCCAGGCTTGGGAAGTTCTCAGCTATTATTTCTTTAAATAAACTCTGCTCCCTTCTCCCTCTCTTCTCGTGGGATGCCTATTATCCTAATGTTGCCCTTCCTGAAAGATTCTGACAGCTCTTACAGAATTTCGGTTGTTTTTAGAAGTACCTTGTGTCTCTTTCCTCTTCTACTTGTATCATTTCTAGTTTTCTGTCTTCAGGTTGGCTAATTCTCTCTTCCATATGGTCTGCTCTATTTCCAGTGTTTTATAATTCATCCTTCGTCTTGTTTGTTGAGTTGTTCTTCAGCTCCAGAATTTCTGTTTGGTTCCTGTTTAGAGTTTTATTCTCTTTGGTGAAGTGTTCCTTCCGTTCATTAATTTTATTCCTGAGCTCATTGAACTGCTTTGATTTTTCTCATAGCTTGTTGGTGTGTTGGGTGGAATCACCTTTTGTTGCATTGTGTAACTGTCTAGTGGCTAGTGGTTGTAGATTGAAGGGGAGAGGCAAAGGTAGCTTTTCACTCTGATGTCTGAGAAATACATTTTTAAACTACAGTATAGCATTTTTCTTAGGTTTACAGTACATGGTCTAAATCTGTTTTCCAAAGTTCCTTAGGCAAGTTCTTTTCTTCCCTACATAGTTTTGTGCAGTTGGGTCACCCATTTGCAATAAAATTTGGTTGGTTTATTAACTGTTTGTATTCTCTTTAAGTTTCTTTTTACATCCTGTTTGATTTTTAATTTTTAAAAGTCTTTTGAAGTAAATGGTGATTTTATCCCTCTTCTATTTATCTGTAATGAAGATATGTTCAGAAAAAGGACTGGATTTGATTAAAGTTAGGTACAGCTATAGTGTGCGTTGACTCATAGCAGTTTATCTCAAAGGAACTGTGCTCTGGAAATAACTACCTTGTACTTGCTCATCTGGTTTCTTAGTTACAACTCTCATTTCTCTATCTTCTACACTTGGGAAATTGTACTGTCTATGGTCCCATGACTATAAATGCTTGAAGTAAGCCCCCCAATTAATCTTTATTCAGGTTGTGTAGTTTTAAACCCAAAGTCACCTAGAAGCTGAATACTAACTAACTCTCTTTTTGCTGGGGTAAATCATGACAAATTATTTAGCAGATCCTGTCCTTTACTTTTTTTTTGAGATATAATTCATATACTATAGAATTTGCTATTTTAAAGTACACAATTAAGTGTTTTTTAGCATAGTCACAAAGTCATACATTAATTTAATTCCAGAACATTTCCATCACCTCCAAAAGAAACCCCTTTCCCATTAGTAATCACTTCTGTTCTCTCCTTTCCCCACCCTCTGGCAGCTATTAAACCACTTTTTGTCTCTGAGTTTGCCTGTTCTGAATATTGCATGTAAATGGATAAATGTGACGTTCTGTGGCTGACTTGTTTCATTTTAGGATGTTTCCAATATTTAGCCATGTTATAGAATATGTCATTTCATTCCTTTTTTTGGTTGTATGCATATGCCATGTTTTGTTTATCCATATATCAACTGAGGGACATTTGGGTTGTTTCTGATTTTTTTTTTTGTTGCTAATATGAATAATAATGCTGTGAACTTTCTTATATAAGAAAGTTATTATATTAATTTCTCCTCCGCCTCTCCAACACTTGTTATTTTCTTCCCTTTTTTTTTTTAAATTGCCATCCCGTGGGTTATGAAATGGTATTGTTTGGTTTTGATTTCTATTTTCCTAATGACTAATGATATCAAGCATCCTTTCATGTGCTTTTTGACTGTTCGCATACCTTTGGAGACATGTTTATTCACATCCTTTCTTCTTTCATGATTTTGTTATTTGGTTTTTTATTGTTGAGTTTTAAGATTCTCTCTGTATTTTAGATCCTTCATAACAATTATGTACTGTCCCTCTACTTGCACAATCATACAAACAGGTTTATGTGAAAGTGTTTATTGCAGCATTTATAAGATCCTTTTAAGAGGATTTTCAAATATTTCTCTCATTTTAGATTGTCTTTTCACTTTCTTTGGGGTCTTTGGTGTTTTGTAGCACAAGCTTTTAAAATTTTGATGAAGTCCAGTTTATCTGTTTTCTTTCTTTTGTTGTTTGTACTTTAGATGTTATGTCTAAGAAACCACTGCCTGCTTCAAGGTGACAAAGATCTGTGTTTTTTTCTAGGAGTTTTATAGCTTATAGCTTTCAGTCTTGATCCATTTTGAGTTAATTTTCATATATGTGTTAGATGAAGGTCCTGCTTCATTCTTTTGTGTGGAATATCCAGTTACCCAGCACTATTTGTTGAAGACTATATTTTTCTCCATTGAATTGCCTTGGTGCCCTTGTTAAAAATCATTTGACCGTGGATGTATGAATTTATTTGTAGATTCTCAGTGTGGCGGCATTGATCCATATGTCTATTTTGATACCTGTATCTCACTGTTTGGATTTTTGTAACTTTTGTGTTTTGAGAGGGATTATGAATCTGTCAACTTTTAAAAACAAATTATTATTATTATTTATATTGTGGCTGCACTGAACCTTCATTGTTGCGCACAGGCTTTCCCTAGTTGTGCTTTCCCTAGTCCCTGTGCTAGCAGGGACCACTCTCTCATTGTGGAGCATGGGCTCAAGGGTGCTTGGGGTTCAGTAGTTTTGGCTCCTGGGCTCCAGAGTGCAGGCTCAGTAGGTGTGGGGCACAGCTTGGTGGTTTTGTGGCATGTGGAATCTTCCTGAACTAGGGATGGAACCAGTATTCCTTATATTGGCAGCAGATTCTTAACCACTGGACTACCCGGGAAGTCCTGTTCTTTTTTGATATTGTTTTGTTTAGCCTTAGCCCCTTGCATTCCCGTATGAATTTTAGAATCAGTTTGTCCATTGCTGTAAAAAAGACAGAATTTTCATAGTCATTGCCCTGAATTGTCCTTTACTTTGAAGATATAATGTTCTTTTATAGGTGCAAACATAATAAGATTTTTTTGAACATTTGGGTATCATTTTATTCTAGCTAATGTTACAAAGTGGCTTTAAAAGTTCGAGTTAGTAATATTTTATTCTTACTTTCTTTGCCTTTCTCTCCAGAGAATAACTTAGTGGTTAGGGAGCAGTGAGGGAAGCTGTATTATTCAGTAAATGGTGTTGGGGCTATTAGCTTACTTTTGGCAAAAAATAAAAAACAAAACAGGAAAGCTGGACTAAGAAAGACTTTTTATAAAAAACTAAGCATGAGATAAAATATCAAAACCATAGTGCAAAAGAGTGATCATATAAAATTTTAAAAAGAAAAGAAAAAAAGTAAGTACACTGTAAACCAGTGATAAAAACACTTGAAACAAATGACAAAAGTTTACTTTGTGCAGATTGCTCTTTAAATCTGTAAGAAATAGGCAGTAACTTTTAGGAGAAAGTGGCCAAAGGGTATAGACAAGTGTTTTACTGCAGAAGGCCAATAGATATGTGAAAAGGTCCCCAACTTCAGTAATGAAGAAATGCAAATTAAAATATTGTTTTCCACTCATCAAACTGGCAAAGATTCCAAAATGTGGTTATGCTTAATCTTGGCTAGATTGCAGGGGAAATAGAATCTCCTGACAGGTGTTGGGAATTCATTCGACAAAAATCTTTTGGAGAGCAACTTAATGATAGTTGTCAGAATAAAAAATATACCCAGCAATTTCACATGCAGGAATTTATCTTGTATTTGTACTTGCATAAGCATATAAAGAGATTTGTGTAAAGATAACATATAAATATAATACAGCATTTATAATAGCAAAAGGTGGGAATGACCTAAACATCTGTCATCAGAAGGACTAAACTGGGGCACTACTGTATAATGAAGTGCTTTGTGAGCCACTGGGGCAGATCAGTGTGTGTGTGTG
>SJYC01122518.1:0-23151 GCA_006408675.1 Madoqua kirkii | reverse complement strand
GTGGCTGACTTGTTTCATTTTAGGATGTTTCCAATATTTAGCCATGTTACAGAATATGTCATTTCATTCCTTTTTTTGGTTGTATGCATATGCCATGTTTTGTTTATCCATATATCAACTGAGGGACATTTGGGTTGTTTCTGATTTTTTTTTTTGTTGCTAATATGAATAATAATGCTGTGAACTTTCTTATATAAGAAAGTTATTATATTAATTTCTCCTCCGCCTCTCCAACACTTGTTATTTTCTTCCCTTTTTTTTTTTAAATTGCCATCCCGTGGGTTATGAAATGGTATTGTTTGGTTTTGATTTCTATTTTCCTAATGACTAATGATATCAAGCATCCTTTCATGTGCTTTTTGACTGTTCGCATACCTTTGGAGACATGTTTATTCACATCCTTTCTTCTTTCATGATTTTGTTATTTGGTTTTTTATTGTTAGTTTTAAGATTCTCTCTGTATTTTAGATCCTTCATAACAATTATGTACTGTCCCTCTACTTGCACAATCATACAAACAGGTTTATGTGAAAGTGTTTATTGCAGCATTTATAAGATCCTTTTAAGAGGATTTTCAAATATTTCTCTCATTTTAGATTGTCTTTTCACTTTCTTTGGGGTCTTTGGTGTTTTGTAGCACAAGCTTTTAAAATTTTGATGAAGTCCAGTTTATCTGTTTTCTTTCTTTTGTTGTTTGTACTTTAGATGTTATGTCTAAGAAACCACTGCCTGCTTCAAGGTGACAAAGATCTGTGTTTTTTTCTAGGAGTTTTATAGCTTATAGCTTTCAGTCTTGATCCATTTTGAGTTAATTTTCATATATGTGTTAGATGAAGGTCCTGCTTCATTCTTTTGTGTGGAATATCCAGTTACCCAGCACTATTTGTTGAAGACTATATTTTTCTCCATTGAATTGCCTTGGTGCCCTTGTTAAAAATCATTTGACCGTGGATGTATGAATTTATTTGTAGATTCTCAGTGTGGCGGCATTGATCCATATGTCTATTTTGATACCTGTATCTCACTGTTTGGATTTTTGTAACTTTTGTGTTTTGAGAGGGATTATGAATCTGTCAACTTTTAAAAACAAATTATTATTATTATTTATATTGTGGCTGCACTGAACCTTCATTGTTGCGCACAGGCTTTCCCTAGTTGTGCTTTCCCTAGTCCCTGTGCTAGCAGGGACCACTCTCTCATTGTGGAGCATGGGCTCAAGGGTGCTTGGGGTTCAGTAGTTTTGGCTCCTGGGCTCCAGAGTGCAGGCTCAGTAGGTGTGGGGCACAGCTTGGTGGTTTTGTGGCATGTGGAATCTTCCTGAACTAGGGATGGAACCAGTATTCCTTATATTGGCAGCAGATTCTTAACCACTGGACTACCCGGGAAGTCCTGTTCTTTTTTGATATTGTTTTGTTTAGCCTTAGCCCCTTGCATTCCCGTATGAATTTTAGAATCAGTTTGTCATTGCTGTAAAAAAGACAGAATTTTCATAGTCATTGCCCTGAATTGTCCTTTACTTTGAAGATATAATGTTCTTTTATAGGTGCAAACATAATAAGATTTTTTTGAACATTTGGGTATCATTTTATTCTAGCTAATGTTACAAAGTGGCTTTAAAAGTTCGAGTTAGTAATATTTTATTCTTACTTTCTTTGCCTTTCTCTCCAGAGAATAACTTAGTGGTTAGGGAGCAGTGAGGGAAGCTGTATTATTCAGTAAATGGTGTTGGGGCTATTAGCTTACTTTTGGCAAAAAATAAAAAACAAAACAGGAAAGCTGGACTAAGAAAGACTTTTTATAAAAAACTAAGCATGAGATAAAATATCAAAACCATAGTGCAAAAGAGTGATCATATAAAATTTTAAAAAGAAAAGAAAAAAAGTAAGTACACTGTAAACCAGTGATAAAAACACTTGAAACAAATGACAAAAGTTTACTTTGTGCAGATTGCTCTTTAAATCTGTAAGAAATAGGCAGTAACTTTTAGGAGAAAGTGGCCAAAGGGTATAGACAAGTGTTTTACTGCAGAAGGCCAATAGATATGTGAAAAGGTCCCCAACTTCAGTAATGAAGAAATGCAAATTAAAATATTGTTTTCCACTCATCAAACTGGCAAAGATTCCAAAATGTGGTTATGCTTAATCTTGGCTAGATTGCAGGGGAAATAGAATCTCCTGACAGGTGTTGGGAATTCATTCGACAAAAATCTTTTGGAGAGCAACTTAATGATAGTTGTCAGAATAAAAAATATACCCAGCAATTTCACATGCAGGAATTTATCTTGTATTTGTACTTGCATAAGCATATAAAGAGATTTGTGTAAAGATAACATATAAATATAATACAGCATTTATAATAGCAAAAGGTGGGAATGACCTAAACATCTGTCATCAGAAGGACTAAACTGGGGCACTACTGTATAATGAAGTGCTTTGTGAGCCACTGGGGCAGATCAGTGTGTGTGTGTGTGTGTGTGTGTGTGTGTGTGTGTGTGTGTGTGTGTAGTCTTATTAGTTGTGTCCTACTCTTTGCTACCCTATGAACCATACCTCTCTGCATGGGATGCTCCAGGCAAGAATACTGGAGTGGGTTGCCATTTCCTTCTCCAGGGGATCTTCCTGACCCAAGGATTGAACCCATGTTCCTTAAGTCTTGTGTATTGGCAGGCAGGTTCTTTACCATTAGCGTTACTTGGGGCAGATCAGTATGTATGGTAATGTATTGAGTGAATGTATTGTAGTTATGTGATTCCATTTGTAATTTAAACTAAACAAAACATGTAACATGGGCATAGAAATGGCTGACAGTGTACATAGAGTTAACAGAGGTTACTCCTGGGCAGTGGGATTGGGGAGATGTGCTAGTTAAATTAAACCCTTTCTTATTATTTCTTAAAAACAATGAGCAGGTTTTAATTTTTTAAAATAAAATCATTAAAAATGACTTAGTAATATAATTAGGAATTCATACTATGCTAGTAACAACAGATTTGTTTTTTTCTCTCAAGTTGATTATTTTATGTATGATCCCTGTTGGTCTGCAGAGGTAAATGGATTTGTGTGTGTGTAATTTATATTGCTTTACTCAAAATGGATTAGAATTATCTCTTGGATGCAAATATTTAATAGCATTTAGAACCTACTGTTTCCTTCCCCAAGTATTCTAAGTATGGGAGAAAAACAGGATTTGTAGTTGTACTCGTTTTTGTCAAATGAGAAATATTTAAGTATTGGTCTACATTGGAGCCTGATTATGCTCTGTTCTTTGGGTCCATGTTCTGGAACTTAAAGCTCAGTGTGAGAGATAACCATTTCACAGTATTTTCGTTAACTGAGGTTACCTGTTCATTGTCGGAAACCTTAGTACCACAGGCATTAAGAGCCAGTGGTATCTCCCTGCACTGAGGGGACCAACTTCCCACCCCGTATAAAAATCACCAATGTTCTCTGCCGAAAGTTTTGATGATCAGAAACTACGCTTTTGTCTGTTGGTACTAGTTCTTTCCTTAATCTTAGCAGAATGTTGTATTTTGTGTAACAGCCTTAAAATATTTGAAGTTGCCTGTTATGTCCTTTATTAATATTTAGAAACTTTTTTTTGAAGTCCAGTTAATGTTATGCACTGCTCCTTCATAATTTTCTTCTCTAGGCCAAATATTCCTAACTTATTCCACCAGTTGGTTTAAGACCTCATTTCCATAGTATTTCACCACAGTATACCTCACTTTGGGGCAGACTGTAATGATAGTGTAACTGCATATAGAGTTGTTAGGGTGTGGTTGGATCAGATAGTACTCTGGGGTCCTTACTCCCTTGACTTTAAAGTTGTATTTTTCATAATGCGGTTTAAGATGTTGCTTACCTTTTCAGCAGTTATAGAGCTTTAGTAGTTGCTTTTTGAGTTTTGGTTTTTACCCTTATCTCTATGAAGTGTATATATATGTATATGCTTTTGTAAACGTGAAGATGGTGGCATATTATCTATGCCTATCGGTTTATTAGCCTGATAAGCTTGTTTGAATTATGAGGCAGAGTGGCTAACCCTCTCTGGCTTTGCATTGATGTCATCTTGGATAAGCATGCTCTTTAGGTATCTGAGTTGTTGATACACTGTTAAACAGGATAGAGCCTAGTGGCCCACTTAGTGGCACTGACTTATTAATACTTTTGGCCCACCTAGCCAGGAGTCTACCTAGATTATTAGCCCATGTGTTTTCTATTTTTGTCATGTGACAGAATTTAAATCCTGTCTTTTGGTATCAGGAGATTGTACGATCTTAGTGTTCCTTGTGAGAAATATTCAGATAGACACTGGTCATTGTTTTCTCTTTTCCACTATTTTCAAAATTGTCTCTATATCTCTTCAAGATTTTTTTGAGCATGTGTTGGGAGGGGAAGGATGAAAAGCTTCTTTACACCTAGATTGTTTTTAGTTAAAAAGAAGCTTTGTTAGATTTTTTTAAAATGGCTTTACAGAGCTGTGAGTTCAGATACAAATTCACCCATTTAAAGTTGTTTTGGTATTATGACTACATTTTTGTTTTAAAGTTATAAGACGAGTAATAACAAAATTTGTTATTTTGACTATTTTAAGTGTGCAATTCAGTGGCATTAAGAATGTTTGCAGTGTTGGACAACCATCACCACTGTCTATTTCCAAAATTTTTTCATCACTCCAGAATGAAACTTGTATCAGTGAAACAATAATTTTCTGTTCCCTCCCTTCTTTCAGCCACTGGTGTAACCCCTAATCTACTTTCACTATGAATTTACTTATTTTAGGTACATCATATAAGTGGAATCATTTATTGTGACTGGGTTGCTCTGCTTAGTGTAACATCCTCAGAGTTCAGCTGTCTTGTAGCATACTTTAGAACTTCTTTTTTAAGAATGGTGATGAAAGTAAAATCTGATGCTACAAAGAACAGTATTGCCTAGGAACCTGGAAGGTTAGGTCCATGAATCAAGATAAATTGGACCTGGTCATGCAGGAGATGGTAAGAATAAACATCAACATCTTAGGAATCAGTGGACTGAAATGGATGGGAATGGGCGAATGTAATGCAGATGACCATTATTTCTACATTGTGGACAACAATTCTGTAGAAGAAATGGAGTAGCCCTCATAATCAACAAAAGATTCCAAAATGCAGTACTTGGGTGCAACCTCAAAAATGACAGAATGAGCTTGGTTTGTTTCCAAGGCAAGCCATTCAGCATCACAGTAGTTCAAGTCTATGCCCCTGCCACGATACCAGAGAAGCTGAAGTTGATCAGTTCTGGGAAGACCTAAAAGACCTCCTAGAAGTAACACCAAAAAAAAAAAAAAAAAATTGTTCTATTCATCATTGGGTATTTGGAATGCAGAAGTAAGAAATCAAGAGATACCTAGAGTAACAGGCAAGTTTGGCCTTGGAGAACAAAATGAAGCAGGGCAAAGCTTTACTGAATTCTGCCAAGAGAATTTGTCTCAGCAAATACCCTTTTTCAACAACACAAGAGATGACTTTACACATGGACATCACCAAATGGTCAATACCAAAATCAAATTGATTACATTCTTTGTAGCCAATGGAGAAGCTGTATACAGTCAGCAAAAACAAGACCTGGAGCTGACTGTGCCTCCAGTTAGCTTCTCACAGCAAAATTCAGTTGTAACCTAAAGAAAGCTGGGAAAACCATTAGGCCAGTCAGGTAACTTAAATCCCCTATAAATAAATATGCAGTGGAGGTACAAATAGATTCAGGGGATTAGATCTAGTAAACTGTGGCTGAAGAACTATGGACAAAGGTATATAATATTGTACAGGAGGCAGTGAATAAAACCATCTCAAAGAAAAAGAAAAGCAAGAAGGTGAGTGGTTATCTGAGGAGGCCTTACAAATAGTTAAAGAAGGGAAGCGAAAAGCAAGGCATAAAGGGAGAGATATATCCAGCTAAACACAGAGTTCCAAAGAACAGCATGTCGAGACAAGGCCTTCTTCAATGAACAGTATATAAAACTAGAAGAAAACAACAGAAGGGAAAAGACTAGAGATCTCATCAGGAAACTTAGAGAGATCAAGGGAACATTTTGCCCAAATATGGGCATAGTAAAGGACAGAAACTGTAGAGACCCAGTAGACACTGAAAAGATCAGGAAGAGATGGAAAGAACACATGGAAGAACTGCACAAAAAGGAACTTAATGAGCCAGATTACTACGATGGTGTGGTCAGTCACCCAGAGCCAGGCAATCTGGAGAATGAAGTCAGTGGGCCTTAGAAAGCACTGTTGCTAGTGGATGTGATGGAATTCCAGTAGAGCTATTCAAAACCTTAAAGGATGATGCCATCAAAGTGTTGCAATCATGTCAGCGAATTTGGAAGACCCAACAGTGGCCACAGGACTAGAAAAGGTCAATCCTCATCCCAGTTCTCAAGAAGGGTAGTAAAGAACATGCTAACTGTGAGGCAGTTGCACTCATCTCCCATGCTAGTAAGTTCATACTTAAAATCTTGCATACTAGGCTTCAGCATTATGTGAACCAGGAACTTCCAGAGGTCCAAGCTGCGTTTAGAAAAGGAAGAGGAAACAGATCAAATTGCCAACATTGGCTGGATCATAGAGAAAGCTAGGGAATTTTAGGAAAACATCTACTTCTGTTTCATTGACTCTGCCAAAGCCTTTGACTGTGTGGATCATAATAAACTGTTGAAAGCTCTTAAAGATTTGAATACCAGACTATCTTAACCTGTCTCCTGAGAAAGCTGTATTCAGGTCAAGAAGCATAGTTAGAACCCTGTATGAAAGAACTGATTGGTTCAAAATTGAGAAAGGAGGATGATAGGCCTGTCTGCTGTCACCGTGTTTGTTTAACCTATACGCAGAGCACCTGGTGAGAAATGCCAGGCTGTATGAGTTATAAGCTGAAATCAAGATAGGCAGGAGAAACACCAACAACCTCAGATATGTGGATGATACTACTCTAATTGCAGAAAGCGAAGAGGGACGAAAGAGTCTCTTGATGAGGGTGAAGGAGGAGAGTGAAAGAGTTAGCTTGAAACGAAATATTAAAAAGAACTAAGATCATGGTATCTGGCCTCATTACTTCATGACAAATAAGAGGGGAAAAGGTGGAAGAAGTGACAGATTTCCTCTTCTTGGGCTCTAAAATCACTACGGATGGTGACTGCAGCCATGAAATCAGAAGATGTTTGCTTCTTGGCAGGAAAGCTCTGACAAACCTAGATAATGTGCTGAAAAGCAGAGTCATTGCCCTGCCAACAAAGGTCCATATAGTCAAGGCTTTGGTCTTCTCAGTGGCCACGTGTGGTTGTGAGAGCTGGACTGTAAAGAAGACTGTGGTGCTGGAGAAGACTCCTGAGAGTCCCTTGGATAGCGTGAAGATCAAACCAGTCAATCTTAAGGGAAATCAACCCTGAATACTCATTGGAAAGACTGATCCTGAAGTTGAAGCTCCAGTATTTTGGTCATCTGATACGAACAGCTGACTCATTGGAAGAGTCCCTGAAGCTGGGAAAGATTGAGGGCACTAGTTTCTAGAAGGGGGTGTCAAGAGGATGAGATGGCTGGATAGCATCACTGATGCAATGAACATGAACTTGGGCAAACTTCAGGAGATGGTGAGGGACAGAGGCCTGATGTGCTGCAGTCCATGGGGTCACAAAGAATTGGACATGACTGGCCGACTGAACAACAAATAACCTCTAATCTGCTTTCACTATGAATTTACTTAATTTAGGGATATCTTATAAGTGGAAAGGGCTTCCCTGATGGCTCAGAGGGTCAGGAAGATCCCCTGGAGAAGGAAATGGCAACCCACTCCAGTACTCTTGCTTGGAAAATCCCATGGACAAAGAAGCCTGGTAGGCCACAGTCCATGGGGTCGCAAAGAGTCTGACACAACTGAGTGACTTTGCTTTCACTTTCACTTTTATAAGTGGAATCATTTATTGTGACTGGCTTGGTCAACATAGCGAAACGTCCGTCCTCAGAGGTCATTCCTGTTGTAGCGTACGTTAGAACATCTTTTTTAAGCCTGACTGATGAGCCTTCTGTTCTTTTCCTGTTTGTTTTCTGTATGTCATTACTTCTGTGTTTAGTTGATTTGTTTGTTTTGTAGTGAAGCATTTATGTTCTTATCTTACTGTTTTGTATTTTTTTGGCTGTTTTCTTTGTGCTTATCATCAGCATTGCATTTAACTTTCTGAAGTACTACACTGTCATTTGGATTTGTACAAATTTAATTTTAGTAGTATAGAAAGTCTGTTCTTCTGTATCTCTACCCTTATTCCTTTTAGTTGTTACATACCCAAATCACGTTTTTATACATTATGTGTCCACAGGCCTAATTAAAAAAATACATTAGTGTCTTAAATCACTTAGAAAATAAAATGTGGAGTTACAAATCAAAGTTTTAACAATACTAGGTTTTACTGTTTTCTGTATATTTATTTTTACTCAGATTTTTATTTCTTCATATGACTTCAGGTTACTTACTGTCAAGTGTCGTTTTATTTTAACCTGCAGGAACCTCTAGCATTTCTTGTCAGGCAAGCCTAGTGGTAATGAACCCCATCAACTTTTGTTTATTTGGGAATATCTTAATTTCTTCCTCACTTTTGAAGGACAAGTTTTCCAGATATTGGATTCTTAGTTTACTTTTTTTCTTTTAACACTTTCTGCTTTCCTTTGGCCTCCATACTTTGTGATGAGAAATCTGATTATATTATTGCTGATCCCTTGTATGTGATGAATCACTTATCTCTTGCTGCTTTCAAGATTCTTTGTCATGTCTTTTGATTATAGTGTGTTTTGGTGTAGGTCCCTTGGAGTTCTTTCTGCTTGGAGGTTATTGAGCTTCTTGGATGTGTTTGATCAAATTTGGGAAGTTTTTGGTCATTAAGTCTTCAGATATTCTGTCTGATCTTTCTTTTTTGTCCTTGTTGGTGTCCTACACGTCATTTATGCTCTGTTCACTTCAATTGTTCTTCTTTCTTCCCTCAAATTCTAAATTTCTAATTTCGTATCTTCAAGTTTGCTGATACCTACTGCTAGTTCAAGTGAGTTTTTGAGTCCTCTTAATGAATTTTTAATTTCAGTTATTGTACTCTGCAGCTCTTGGATTTCCTTTTGGTTTCTTCCTGTGTTTTGTATCACCTACTGTTACTACTACTAGTTCTTGATCATATCTCTTCCAACTACTGTGATAACATTTATTAACTAGTGTTATGCTGAATCAGTTTTTAGACTTTTTCTTCTTTTAAAATCAAAGCTTCAAAGTAATAAAAACACCGTATTTCTTGTAGATCTTCCAAGGACAAATAATTTGTCTTTTAATGTGAGAATGCACTACATAGTCTTGTAACTGGAAATTTTGGTTCTTTATAGTTTAGAGCTAAAGTCCTGAGTATTCATTAGAAGGACTGATGCTGAAGCTGACACTCCAGTACTTTGGCCACCTGATGGGAAGAGCTGACTCATTTGAAAAGACCCTGCTGGGAAAGTTTAAAGGTGGGAGGAGAAGGGGATGACAGAGGATGAGATGGTTGGATGGTATCACTGACTCAATGGGCATGAGTTTGAGTAAACTCCAGGAGTTGGTGATGGACAGGGAGGCCTGGCCTGCTGCAGTCCATGGGGTTGCAAAGAATCAGACACTACTGAACAACTGAACTGAACTGAAAGGCATTAGGTTTACAACTGAAAGTTCATTCAAGTTAGTGATTCATGCCAATTTACTTTTTGCCACATTGGGTTCAGTGGTATCATTTTGAAGTGTCTTTGATTATACCTTAATAAAAGAATTGAGAATTGAAGCAAGGAGCTAAAAACATACATGTGAGTTACTGATGAAGTTATTAAAGTTTTACAGAAGTAGATGCTGAGGAATGAATACTTCAGAGACTTTTCAATGCTCTTTTATCTTTCACCTTTCTTTTCCAGGGCATACTTTTAGCATGGGGACATGTATTTCAATAGAAAGAAACTTCAATTCAGTCGCTCAGTCGTGTCTGACTCTGCTACCCCATGGTGTAGCTTGCCCGGCCTCCCTGTGCATCACCAACTCTCGGAGTTTACCCAAACTCATGTCTGTTGAGTCGATGATGCCATCCAGCCATCTCATCCTCTGTCATCCCCTTGTCCTCCTGCCTTCAATCTTTCCCAACATCAGGGTCTTTTCAAATGAATCAGCTTTTCGCATCAGGTGGCCAAAGTACAGGAGTTTCAGCTTCAGCATCAGTCCTTCCAGTGAATATTCAGGACTGATTTCCTTAAGGATAGACTAGTTGGACCTCCTTGCAGTCTAAGGGACTCTCAAGAGTCTTCTCCAACACCACAGTTCAAAAGCAACAGTTCAGTGCTCAGCTTTCTTTATAGTCCAGCTCTCACATCCATACATGACTACTGGAAAAATCTAAGCTTTGACTAGACTGACCTTTGTTGGTCATAGTCAACAAATGTCTCTTCTTTTTAATACGCTGTCTAGGTTGGTCATAAGTTTTCTTCCAAGGAGCAAGCATCTTCTAATGTCATGGCTGCAGTCACCATCTGCAGTGATTTTGGAGCCCTAAAAAATAAAGTCTGTCACTATTTCCCCATCTGTTTGTCATGAAGTGATAGGACAAGATGCCACCATCTTAGTTTTCTGAATGTGGAGTCCTAAGCCAACTTTTCACTCTCTTTCACTTTCATCAAGAGGCTCTTTAGTTCTTCTTCACTTTCTGCCATAAGGGTGGTGTTATCTGCATATCTGAGGTTATTGATACTTCTCCTGGCAATCTTGATTCCACCTTGTGCTTCTTCCAGCCCAGCGTTTCTCATGATGTACTCTGCATGTAAGTTAAATAAGCTGGGTGACAATATACAGTTTTGACGTATTCCTTTTCCTATTTGGAACTAGTCTGTTGTCCCATGTCCAGTTCTAACTGTTGCTTCTTGACCTACATACCAATTTCTCAAGAGACAGGTCAGGTGGTCTGGTATTCCCATCTCTAAGAATTTTCCATGATTTGTTGTGATCCACACAGTCAAAGGCTTTGGCATAGTCAGTAAAGCAGAAGTAGATATTCTTTTGGAACTCTCTTGCTTTTTCAATAGTCCAGATGTTGACAATTTTATCTCTGGTTCCTTGGCCTTTTTAAAATCCAGCTTGAACATCTGGATGTTTATGGTTCATGTACTGTTGAAGCCTGGCTTGGAGACTTTTGAGCATTACTTTACTAGTGTGTGAGATGAGTGCAATTGTAAGGTACTTTGAGCATTCTTTGGCATTGCCTTTCCTTGGGATTGGAATGAAAACTGACCTTTTCTAGTCCTGTGGCCACTGCTGAGTTTTCCAAATTTGCTGGCATATTGAGTGCAGCAGTTTCACAGCATCACCTTTTAGGATTTGAAATAGCTCAACTGGAATGCCATCACCTCCACTATCTTTGTTCGTAGTGAGGCTTCCTAAGGCCCACTTGACTTCACATTCCAGAATATCTAGCTCTAAGTGAGTGATCACACCATTGTGATTATCTGGGTCATGAAGATCTTTTTTGTATAGTTCTTCTGTGTGTTCTTGCCACCTGTTCTTAATATCTTCTGATTCTGTAAGTCCGTACCGTTTCTGTGCTTTTGTGCCCATCTTTGCATGAAATGTTCCCTTAGTATTTCCAATTTTCTTGAAGAGATCTAGTCTCTCCCATTCTATTGTTTTCCTGTATTTGGAACCCTGCATTCAAATGGGTATATCTTTCCTTTTCTCCTTTGCTTTTGGCTTCTCTTCCTCTCACAGTTATTTGGAAGGCCTCCCTCATTTTGTTTTTTGGCATTTCTTTTTCTTGGGGATGGTGGTACCTCTGTTCATAGTTTTTCAGACACTCTATCAGATCTAATCCCTTGAATCTATTTCTCACTTCCAGTTTGTAATCGTAAGGGATTTGATTTAGGTCATACATGAAGGAAGCCTATTCATTCATAAACTTAAGAATCATCTAAATACTCTGCAGTTTTATGTAACAAAAATTTGTCACTAAATAAATCAATAATAGAGGATACACCATTCCTGCATGGTGCAGGATTATTAGGACAGGTAAAGAAAACTTATTTGTGTCTCAAGCAATGAAATATTTAACAATAGCTAATAGTATTCTTACGGTCCTATTGGGTAACATTCCTTTTAGAGATACTTACGGGTTGTGAGTGTCTAAAGTGATGTAGGAACTAAGAATGTGATTGTTTAAAGAGTTAGTCAGAGCTTAGACTTGTATTATTATTTTTCTTTGCTTTTCAAACCATTGTGTATTACTTCAGTACCAGTTTCTCTTGGCTTGGAAAAGAAGTAGCTAATACCAGTGTGGAATTCAAGTTGTCTGGCTAATGAAGTGGGAGACTGAATCTGTGATATCTTAGCTTTTTGTATAACTTAATCCTCTGGTTCTCTTTATGTTTTGATTGTCTGTATACAAAAGTGCTATTTTCTTGCCTGCTTTGTTCATTGATGTTGGGGATTGGATTTTCGAAACACGGCTTTTGTTAGTGTATACTTACTATGACTTCATTCCTCCTAATTGTGTTGGTGGAAAGCAGCTGAGGTCATTAGTTAGCAGAAACAAAGTATTGAGCAGTGGATTTTACAAAAAATAAACCTAACTAACTTGGAAAGAGGGCTTTTTTTTAAAGGTGGCATATTAAAAATGTGAGCTTTTTTGGATTGTTCATTTTATGTAATACTTTAGTCTCAGTTGGATTACAGATGGTTTACAACTGTATTCAACAGACAACAGTTGGGATTGAATGCCAGAATGCATTTCTGTATCTTGCTTAAAGAGTTCTGTGTGCTGAAAATTAAAATGAAACACTTCTGCTTTATTTTACTTGACTATGTTAAAAAAAAAAGTGCTGAAACTTGGGATCAGATGGATGAAATTTGGCAAGAGAATCTGTGTGACTATTTTTTCTTTAAATGGCATTGTTGAAGAAAAAAAGCTACACGTATACCTTATAAAGCACTTTAAGAAGGACTTTTGTTCAAAGAAGTATATTGGAGTTTTTTCAAGTTGAAGGTAATATGGCTTATATAAACTTGAAAAGGGTCAGTGATCCTGTTCTTTACCCCTGTTGTGTATACAATAAGAAATATTTGCCAAAGAAAGGAGGGAAGAACCAAAAAGAATTCTGTCTGGTGGGTCAGAGGAATTCCAGAGGGCTGCCAGCATTAATACCAAAGTTAAACATTGACTGCTGCTGCTGCTGCTGCTGCTGCGTCACTCCAGTAGTGTCTGACTCTGTGCGACTGCATAAACAGCAGCCCACCAGGCTCCGCCATCCCTGGGGTTCTCCAGGCAAGAACACTGGAATGGGTTGCCATTTCCTGCTCCAATGCATGAAAGGGAAAAGTGAAAGTGAAGTCGCTCAGTCATGTCTGACTCTTAGTGATCCCATGGACTGCAGCCTACCAGGCTCCTCCGTCCATGAGTTTTCCAGGCAAGAGTACTGGAATGGGTGGCCATTGCCTTCTCCAAAACATTGACTAAATGGCCCCAAAAAAGAATGCCATCATGTAAAACATGATTGAATATGTAATGAACTAGATATATAGAAAGGTAGGTAGGTGGGATTGTAGGCTGTCATATTTTTTACTGTTTTTACATTTTTTAAGAAACTTATTTGACAGTCCTAGGCTGCCCTTGCAAGTTGGAGCTCGATGCCCTGTTGTGAAACCTTCTTGACCCTTGAGTCTGCTGTTCTGTCTGACTTTGGCTTCCCTGGTGGCTCAGGTGGTAAAAAATATGCCTGTGTCTGGAAGATCTCCTGGAGAAAGGAATGGCAACCTATTCCAGTGGTCTTGCCTGGGAAATCCCATGGACAGAGGTGCCCGGCAGCCTATAGTCGTGGGGCTGCAAAGAGTTGGACACAGCTGAGTGGCTAACACACACACATAAGCATGAATTAGTAGATAAGCATGACAATGAAAATGTTTTCCTTGGGAGAGGGAAAAAATGGTAATTATGTGGGGCAAAAACAGATTGAGAACATAGATTTAAATTATCAATAAAACACTTAATGTAAGGAATAGGATTAGGGAAGGAAATACCAGGACTCTGATGGAAACTGTTTCAGACTGTGCTTTCATTTTGAAGAACAACCTTCACCTTTGCATTTTCACTCAGGACTAGAAATACATGAGGGACAAATTTTTACCTTTCGGCTCTTGGTACAGTGATCATGGTGCGGGAAGTCTGCATTGCAGGTTTCAGGTTTAGGGAGTTGACCAAACCATCCCTCTCTGTTGCTCGTATAGTGGTAATCCTGATTTGAAACATTTGTGGCAGTGTGTTCCAGAGTAATAAACTATAGATTCCCTTGGTTAATTTGTAAATGTCATAACCTAGTACTTTAGATTGGAAGGGATAGTAACATTGAAATATGTTTATGTAGAAGCAAATCATGAAATATATTTAATATAAAATTTGCTATTTTAACCATTTTTAAGTCTACAATACAGTGGCATTCATTACATTCATTCACAGCATTTTACAACCATTGCCACTGTGTATTTCCCAAACTTTTTCCTTAAATGAAAACGGTATATCTATTAAATAATAAATCTACCCAATTTTCTCTTTATTTCTACCCGTGGTTACCACTGATCTACTTTCTTCCTCTGAATTTGCCTGTTCTATTTCACCTAAGTGGACTCATACAGTATTTGTACTTTTGTTTCTGGCTTATTTCAGTTAGCATATTTTCAGGCTTTATCTGTGTTGTGTATGTATCAGAATTTCATTTCATTTTGTGGCTGAAGAATAATCCACTGTATGTTTATACCACATTTTATTTATCTGTGGATGGATTCTTGAGTTGTTTCCACCTTTTGGCTGTTGTGAATAATATTGCATTAGACGTTGGCCTACAAATATTTGAGTGTCTGTTTTTAATTATATTGGATACATATCTGAGAGTCAAATTGCTGGGTCATATGATTATTCTATATTTAGCTTTTTGAGGAACTATAAAACTGTTATCCACAGTAGCTGCATTATTTTACAGTCCCACCAGCAATAAACAATAGTTTCAGTTTCTCTGTGTCTTTACCAGCAGAGTAAATCTTTTATCATTTTTCTTTTTTAAGAAGAAAATTCTTGCTGTCCTAGTATATATGAAGAAAGATGTCATTATGGTTTTGATTTGCATTCTTAATTATGTTGAAGATCTTTATATGTGCTTATTGGCCATTTGTACATATACAAATGGAGGAATATCTATTCAGGTTCTTTGACCATATTCTAATTGGGCTTTTGTATTTTTGTTGTTCAGTTTCAGAAATTCTTTATATATTCTGGATATTAAACCCTGATAATCTGTAATGACATCTATAGATTCTCTTTTCATTGATAAGAGAATGATACATCTTCTCTTTTGATAATATCTTTTGATGTACCAAAGATTTAAAGTTTGATGAAGTCCAGTTTATCTAGTTTCTCTCCTTTTATAGATTATACTTTTGGTATCAAGAGTCAAGAATCCAAGGTCGTGAAGATTCATCCTTTTTTCTCTGAGAGTTTTATGGCTTTTAGTGCTTATATTTAGGTAGTTGACCCATTTTGAGCTAAAAGTTGTAGAATTACATGAGATTGATCATTGAATTCTGTAGTTACGAATAAGACATACTGGTTTTTTTTCTTCTTTAAAGATTTTGCATTGTTAAGTTTGGTAGTTACTTTCTAAGTTCTACCTTGTGTAATGTTTAGTCATTATATATACCCTAGTTATTGAGTATCACCTAGTTAATGGAATTGATAATTTTAGCTCTTAAAATACAGAGACAGTAAGAGGATTGAGAAATTTTGTTACATGAAAGTGAAAAAAATTTTTTTGCACGACAAAATCAGAGTCAAGACAGTTGGTAGACTAGAAGAAAATCTCTGCAGTATATCAAGATAAAGGTTTGAGATCTCTAATATATAAATAACTCTTAAAAATTGAGAGAATAGACTGCAGTAATCTGATAGAAAAGTGATCAAAATACAGTAAGGATAATCCCCCCAAAATGTATGAAAATGGCTCCATCTGCCATTTTTTAAGCTGTTGGATAGACAGAAGTTAAAGTGTAGCAGTTGATGAGGGTGTGAGGAAACTGACAGATACATTGCTGACGAGGCAGACTGGTACAACTCACTGATAATCTGGCAAAGCCGTGCGTATGCATTTGCCTTTTGACCTATCAGTTTCAGTTATAGGAATTTTTCTTGAAAGTACAACTCCAGTGATATGAAAATCCATATACAGGGTTATTTATGGGTCATTGCTTTCAATCTCTTACATAGAAGAGTAGTTGAATAAACTGTGGTATATATATGATGTGTGTATGTATGCATGTGTGTGTGTGTCTATAAGTGTGTGTATGCAGCTGTAAGAAGAATGAAGAAGATATCTGAACTGGACTCTGATGAACTGGTCTCCAGGATATATTGTTAAGTGACAAAGAGAATATCTATAGGTTGTTGATGTTTAGTCTGCCCAGTTGTGTCCAACTCTGTGACCCCATAGACTGCAGCAACCCAAGCCTCTCTGTCCCTCACCATCTCCCGAAGTTGGCCAAGTTCATGTCCATTGCATTGGTGATGCTATCCAGCCATCTCATCTTCTGGCACCAATACATGAAAGTGAAAAAAATTTTTTTGCACGACAAAATCAGAGTCAAGACAGTTGGTAGACTAGAAGAAAATCTCTGCAGTATATCAAGATAAAGGTTTGAGATCTCTAATATATAAATAACTCTTAAAAATTGAGAGAATAGACTGCAGTAATCTGATAGAAAAGTGATCAAAATACAGTAAGGATAATCCCCCCAAAATGTATGAAAATGGCTCCATCTGCCATTTTTTAAGCTGTTGGATAGACAGAAGTTAAAGTGTAGCAGTTGATGAGGGTGTGAGGAAACTGACAGATACATTGCTGACGAGGCAGACTGGTACAACTCACTGATAATCTGGCAAAGCCGTGCGTATGCATTTGCCTTTTGACCTATCAGTTTCAGTTATAGGAATTTTTCTTGAAAGTACAACTCCAGTGATATGAAAATCCATATACAGGGTTATTTATGGGTCATTGCTTTCAATCTCTTACATAGAAGAGTAGTTGAATAAACTGTGGTATATATATGATGTGTGTATGTATGCATGTGTGTGTGTGTCTATAAGTGTGTGTATGCAGCTGTAAGAAGAATGAAGAAGATATCTGAACTGGACTCTGATGAACTGGTCTCCAGGATATATTGTTAAGTGACAAAGAGAATATCTATAGGTTGTTGATGTTTAGTCTGCCCAGTTGTGTCCAACTCTGTGACCCCATAGACTGCAGCAACCCAAGCCTCTCTGTCCCTCACCATCTCCCGAAGTTGGCCAAGTTCATGTCCATTGCATTGGTGATGCTATCCAGCCATCTCATCTTCTGGCACCATCTTCTGGAACCTTCTGCCTTCAATCTTTCCCAACATCAGAGACTTTTCCAATGAATCAGCTGTTTGCATCAGATGACCAAAATACTGGAGCTTCAACTTCAAGATCAGTCCTTCCAATGAGTATTCAGGGTTGATATCCCTTAAGATTGACTGGTTTGATCTCCGTGCTATCCGAGGGATTCTCAGGAGTCTTCTTCAGCACCACAGTTCGAAGGCTCTGCCTTCTCTACAGTCAAACTTTCATATGACTACTGGGAAGAACATAGCCTTGACTATATGGACCTTTGCCGGCATAGTAGTGTCTTTGCTTTTTAGTACACCGTCTAGGTTTCTCATGGTTTCCTTCTAAGAAGCAAATGGTCTTCTGATTTCATGGCTGTAGTCACCATCCACAGTGATTTTAGAGCCCAAGAAGAGGAAATCTGTCACTACTTCCACCTTTTCCTCTTCAATTTGCCAGAAGTAATAAGGCCGGGTGCCATGATCTTAGTTTTTTTAATATTTAGTTTTAAGTTGACTCTTTCACTCTCCTCCTTCACCCTCATCAAGAGGCTCTTTAGTTCCTCTTTGCTTTCTATCATTAGAGTGGTGTCATCAACCTTTCTTCTAGGTTATGTTACTATAAGCAGAAGAGGAAATAAAATACAAACACATAATGATCATTTGAACAGAAGGAAATATAGAAAAGACCCACTGGAAAGGAGATTGGTTACATAAAGAGGGTGTGGTAGAGAGAGACTGAAAGGATGGAGTGACCTGATGCTTGTCTGTGTTTACATCTTTGACTAGTTTTAACTGTTAGAACTAAATTAATGTTTCATATTGTCAAATAAACAAGATTTACAAGGAGAGGGGAGAGAAGGGGAGAAAATAACCTCCAAATTCTAAATGGAATAATAAACACAGAAGCAAATGAACCTAACTATATTTTAAATGAATAACATAACTCTCTGAAGGATGACTGGGAAGAACTAGTCTAAATACTTTGGAAATACAGGGTTTTGACTCTGAAATGCTATTGATAGAGAACTCTAAACAAACCTGAGACTAAAGACAAAGCTGCATACAAATATTGTACTCGACTTAGTAGATTTTTGTCTTTTACAGTGACAGTGGTTAGAAATCCAAAACAGCTATGTGTATTCCAGATTAAAGCAAATAAATATGTATAAGGGTGATTATGAAAGTCAGGTGTTTCACTGTAAGAGAAAAGTGTTCCAGATAAGGAAAGGGAAAAGGTAGAAATGAACTTCTGCAGAGTTAGATTGGCATTGGCAGTTTAAGTATGGACTCAACAGTTTTTAACATATTTACAGATAAACATAAAAGTAGATACAGACATGAGTTTGTGCATATATGTATATATTCCTTAACTCAGTCTGTTGATAAGGCCTTAAAGCCGTGGTACTTCAAACAGTACTTGTCAATGAAAGGAACTAAGGTTCCGTGGAGAAATGATTGATTCTAACGTAGGGATAGGGGAGATACAAAGATAAGCTTGGAACATACTTTGGTTGCCAGAAAGTTGTACGAAGTCGCTCATCGTATCTGACTCTTCGTGGCCCCATGGACTGCAGCTTGCCAGCAAGCATACCGGAGTGGGTTGTCCTCTACTCTTTGAATGTTGAGTTTCAAGCCAGCTTTTTCGCTCTCCTTTTTAATCTTCATCAAGAAGCTCTTTAGTTCCTCTTCGCTTTCTGCCATTAGAGTGGTATTATCTGCATATCTGGAGTTGTTGATATTTCTCCCGGCCATCTTGATTCCAGCTTGTGGTTCATCCAGCCTGGCATTTTGCATGTTGTGCTGTGCATGGAAGTTAAATAAACAGGGTGGCTTTACACAACCTTGACAGACTCCTTTCCCAATTTTGAACGAGTCTGTTGTCCCATGTCTGGTTCTAACTGTTGCATCTTGACCTGCGTAGAGGTTTCTCCAGAGGCAGGTAAGGTAGTCTGGTATTCCTGTCTCTTTAAACATTTTCCACAGTTTGTTGTGTTCCACACAGTTAAAGGCTTTAGCATAGTCAGTGAAGCAGAAGTGGATTTTTTTCTGGAATTCTCTAGCTTTTTCAATGATCCAGTGAATGCTGGCAATTTGATCTCTGATTCCTCTGCCTTTTCTAAATCCAGCTTGTACATCTGGAAGTTGTTACATACAAATCAAATTACCATTGCTGTGACCTTTAGTAGTGTTCATCTCTTGTTGTGAGTACTTCCTTGGCATGTCTTAACCATTCTCTGCCATCCATTCTTCATGGCTTAACTCAGGAAAGTTTTCCTTGAAACCTGAGTCTGCAGACATGAATTCCTAAATAACGTGTGAAAGACATATCTCTTAAAATGGTTTACTTTTGGATGATTAAGATGGTTACATTCGACTAAACTTCTATGAGCTTATTTGCATTTTATAATTGTCAAAATTGAAGCATTATTAGTGGCTCAAAAGTTTTTAAGCTGAAAGGTTTGCATAACAACATAATAAGAGTATGTAGTAGCTGCCAAACTTTTCCATCGTGGTTGTAACTTTTAGCACTTCACCAACACTGTATGAGGGCTCCAGTTTTTATGTATTCTCTCCAGCATTTCGTATTATCTGTCTTTTTAAGTGTAGCTGTCCTAGTGGGTGTGATGTTACCTCATTGTGGTCCTGATATCTATTTGCCTCATGACTGTATGACCTAAATCAAATCCCTTATGATTATACAGTGGAAGTGAGATATAGATTTAAGGGACTAGATCTGATAGATAGAGTGCCTGATGAACTATGGAATGAGGTTCATGACATGGTACAGGAGACAGGGATCAAGACCATCCCCATGGAAAAGAAATGCAAAGAAGCACAATGGCTGTCTGGTGAGGTCTTACAAATAGCTGTGAAAAGAAGAGAGGCAAAAAGCAGAGGAGAAAAGGAAAGATACAAGCATCTGAATGCAGAGTTCCAAAGAATAGTAAGAAGAGATAAAAAAGACTTCCTCAGCGATCAATGCAAAGAAATAGAGGAAAACGACAGAATGGGAAAAACTAGAGATCTCTTCAAGAAAATTAGAGATACCAAGGGAATATTTCATGCAAAGATGGGCTCGATAAAGGACAGAAGTGGTCTGGACCTAACAGAAGTAGAAGATATTAAGAAGAGGTGGCAAGAATACACAGAAGAACTGTACAAAAACGATCTTCACAACCAAGATAATAACAATGGTGTGATCACTCACCTAGAGCCAGACATCTTGGAATGTGAAGTCAAGTGGGCCTTAGAAAGCATCACTATGAACAAAGCTAGTGGAGGTGATGGAATTCCTATTGAGCTACTTCAAATCCTGAAAGATGATGCTGTGAAAATGCTGCACTCAATATGCCAGCCAATTTGGAAAACTCAGCAGTGGCCACAGGACTGGAAAAGGTCACTTTCATTCCAATCCCAAAGAAAGGCAATGCCAAAGAATGCTCAAACTACTGGATAATTGCACTCATCTCACATGCTGGTACAGTAATGCTCAGAATTCTCCAAGCCAGGCTTCACGTGAACCATGCACTTCCAGATGTTCAGGCTTATTTTAGAAAAGGCAGAGGAACCAGAGATCAAATTGCCAATATCCGCTGATCATGGAAAAGGCAAGAGAGTTCCAGAAAAGCATCTCTTTCTGCTTTATTGACTATGCCAAAGCCTTTGTGTGGATCACGATAAACTGTGGAAGATTCTGAAAGAGATGGGAATAACAGACCACCTGACCTGTCTCTTGAGTAACCTATGTGCAGGTCAGGAAACAACAGTTAGAACTGGACGTGGAACAACAGACTGGTTCCAAATAGGAGAAGAAATACGTCCAGGCTGTATATTACCACCCTGCTTATTTAACTTCTATGCAGAGTAGCTCTGGGCTTGAAGAAGCACAAGCTGGAATTAAGATTGCCAGGAGAAATATCAGTAACCTCAGATATGCAGATGACACCACCCTTATGGCAGAAAGTGAAGAAGAACTAAAGAGCTTCTTGATGAAAGTGAAGGAGGAGAGTGAAAAAGTTGGCTTAAAGCTCAGCATTCAGAAAATGAAGATCATGGCATCTGGTCCCATCTCTTCATGGGAAGTAGATAGGAAAACAGTGGAAAGTGTCAGACTTTATTTTTTAGGGCTCCAAAATCACTGCAGTGGTGGTTGCAGCCATGAAATGAAAGACGCTTACTCCTTGGAAGGAAAGTTGTGACCAACCTAGATAGCATATTCAAAAGCAGGGACATTACTTTGCCAACAAGGGTTCTTCTAGTCAAGGCTATGGTTTTCTCAGTAATTATGTATAGATGTGAGAGTTGGACTATAAAGAAAGCTGAACACCAAAGAATTGATGCTTTTCAACTGTGTTGTAGGAGAAAACTCGTGAGAGTTTCCTGGACTGCAAGGAGATCCAGCCATTCTATCAGAAAGTCCTGGGTCTTCATTGGAAGGACTGATGTTGAAGCTGAATCTCTAGTACTTTGGCTAACTGATACGGAAAGCTGACTCATTTGAAAAGACCCTGATGCTAGGAAAGATTGAGGGCAGAAGAAGAAGGGGAAGATAGAGGATGAGATAGTTGGATAGCATCACCAACTCAGTGGATGTGAGTTTGGGTAAACTCTGGTAGTTTGTGATGGACAGGGAGGCCTGGTTGTTGTGGTTCATGGAGTTGCGGAGTCAGACATGACTGAGAGACTGAACTGAACTGTGTGATGTTGAGGGAGCTCACATGCTTATTGCTCATTTGTATATCTTCTTTGTAGGAATATATGTTCAAATGTTTTACTCATTTTTAATTGGATTATTGGTCCTTTTGTTATTGAATTGTAAGGGTTTAATTACTGAGATATAAGCCCCTTAACAGATGAATGACTTACAGGTATTTCCCCCCATTTTGTGAATTATCTTTTCAAATAACTTTCTTGATGATGTCCTTTGCAGTACAAAACTTTACAGTTTTGATGATCAAACTTTTCTTGTTTCTTGTACTTTTTGTGTTATGTCTAGGGCATCCTGTTTGAGATTTAAGTCTTTGTCTTCTAAAAATTTATAATTTAAGCTCTTATATATAAGTCTTTGATCAATTTGAGTTAACTTTTCTATGTGGTGTGAGGAGGGGTACAGCATTATTTTATTTTTTTGTATGGTTAGCCAGTTGTCCCAGCACCATTTGTTATAAAGAGTCCCTTACTGTTTTTTAGCAGGACAAATAGTGCTACTATTTAGCATAAAAGACAAACTAGAAATGTAGTTCATCTTTATGGGAAGGTCTGGTATTCCCATCTCTTTCAGAATTTTCCACAGTTTGTTGTAATAAACACAGTTAAAGGCTTAAGATTTAAGTCTTTGTCTTCTAAAAATTTATAATTTAAGCTCTTATATATAAGTCTTTGATCAATTTGAGTTAACTTTTCTATGTGGTGTGAGGAGGGGTACAGCATTATTTTATTTTTTTGTATGGTTAGCCAGTTGTCCCAGCACCATTTGTTATAAAGAGTCCCTTACTGTTTTTTAGCAGGACAAATAGTGCTACTATTTAGCATAAAAGACAAACTAGAAATGTAGTTCATCTTTATGGGAAGGTCTGGTATTCCCATCTCTTTCAGAATTTTCCACAGTTTGTTGTAATAAACACAGTTAAAGGCTTGGCCTAGTCAATAAGGAGAAGTAGATGGTTTTCTGGAACTCTCTTGCTTTTTCTATGATCCA
>SJYC01122517.1:0-52823 GCA_006408675.1 Madoqua kirkii | reverse complement strand
GTTCTCGCCTGGAGACTCCCGGGGACGGGGAGCCTGGTGGGCTGCCGTCTGTGGGGCCGCACGGGGTCGGACACGGCTGAAGCGGCTCAGCAGCAGCGGCAGCGTCCTCCTGCTGATAGTTGTTGAGCGGCTAGTCGCACTTCTGGTGCTTTTGCAGGAGGGGATGAGCTCATGTCTTTCTACTCTGCCGTCTTGAACCAGAAGTCCAGCTTGTTAATTTGTTAATTGCTTTCATGTTTGGTTTCCGCACAAGTGGAAAAAGCCTTCCTGACTATTTCCTCATGCAGTTCTCTACTGTAATGAAAATGTTTCTTTTTTACAACAAATTGTGTTGGGTGAGGAAAAGTGAGTATTGTACAATAATGTGGAACAGAAGAGGCCGTGGGGCCATTGAAATGAACCATGACCACTGCACTGGAGGCCAGTCTTCATCCAGAGAAGGTGATGCTGTGTGTGATGGGATTGGAAGGGTGTTCTCTATCATGAACTCCTTCTGGAAGAGCAAACGATTCATTCCAGCAAGTAATGTTTCTTTTTTACAACAAATTGTGTTGGGTGAGGAAAAGTGAGTATTGTACAATAATGTGGAACAGAAGAGGCCGTGGGGCCATTGAAATGAACCATGACCACTGCACCGGAGGCCAGTCTTCATCCAGAGAAGGTGATGCTGTCTGTGATGGGATTGGAAGGGTGTTCTCTATCATGAACTCCTTCTGGAAGAGCAAACGATTCATTCCAGCAAGTACTGTTCCCAATTAGACCAACTGAGAACAGCACTGAGTGAAATATGTCTGAAATCAGTTTATGCTATCCTAATCTTCTATCAGGATAGCATAAAACAGCATGTTTCTTTGATGACCAGGGAAAAGTGTTACATCTTGGCTGAGACGTTCTGATTCATCCGTGGTATTCACCAGATGTTGCACCTTCCGATTTCTATTTATTTCAGTCTTTACAAAATTCTCTTAATGAAAAAATTTCAGTTCTCTTTTTTCAAAAGATAAGTTTTGGGAAGATGGAATTATGAAGTTGCCTGAAAAATGGCATCACCTTACTGGAAGGTTCTTGCCCTGCCGTGTCTCACCTCCCCTCATGTAAAGTGAAACAACTCTCCTGCTTATCCATCTTTTCTTGTTCGCTAGAACATTTATTGTGTAACGTATCATTCATGGTCTTTTGCTCCCTATTGGTGTGTGGTTCCACAAGGCCAGAGTTCTTACCTCTTCAGTCACTTTTGTGTCGCTCTGAGCAAGAATAATAAGCATTGATGATGTGTCAAGGATCTGAATTGAGTGAGTGGATGAATGCTAACTCAGTCTCACAGTTTTCCCCCTTCCTCACGTGCTTAGTTCCCTCTGTTCTAACCATCCCCTGCCTCGGGCAGCTTCTTGCCGCTCAGGTCAATAAGCATCACCTCCTTATCAGACCTTACCTGCCTTGGTTGGAGTTCCTTATGTCTCCGATTGCAAGTGCCCTTAGCTGTGGACTTCTTCATTTGTGTGTGTTAATCACGCAGTCGTGTCTCACTCTTTGTGACCCCATGGACTATAGCCCGCCAGGCTACTCCGTCTGTGGATTATCGAGGCAAGAATACTGGAGTGAGCAGCTTATTCCCTCCTCTGGGGATCTTCCTGACCCAGGGATTGAAGTCCATGCATTGCAGGGAGACTCACTACCATGTGAGCCAACAGGGAAGCCTTCTTGTTGTTCATTGGTCACTCACTTGTGTCCGACTCTGCGACCCCACTCACTGCAATATGCAGGTTTCTCTGTCCTTCACTATCTACTGGAGTTTGTTCAGACTTATGTCCATTGAGTTGGTGATGCCAACCAACCATCTTATCCTCTGTTTCCTCTTTCTGCTGCCTTCAGTCTTGCCTGGCCTTAGGTTATTTTCCAATGAGTAAGCTCTTCCAACAGGCGGCCAAAATATTGGAGCTTCAGTTTCAGCATCAGTCCTTCCAGTGAATATTCAGAGTTGATTTCCTTTAGGATTGACTGGTTTGATCTCCTTGCTGTCCAAGGGATTCTCAAAAGTCTTTTCCAGCATCACAGTTTAAAAGCATCAATTCTTTTGCCCTCATCTGTCCTTATGGTCCAACTCTCACATCCATACATGACTGCTGGAAAAACCATAGCTTTAAGTATACGGACCTGTGTAGGCAAAGTGATGTCTCTGCTTTTTAATACACTGTTTAGGTTTGTCATAGCTCTTCTTCCAAGGAGCAAGCCTCTTTTAGTTTTATGGCTACAGTCACCGTCTACACTGATTTTGGAGACGAAGAAAATGAAGTCTGTCACTGTTTGCATTTTTTCCTCATCTGTTTGCCATGAAGTGATAGGACCATTGTCTTAGTTTTTTGAATGTTGAGTTTTAAGTCTGCTTTTTAGCTCCCCTCTTTCATCTTCATCAAGACATTCTTTAGTTTCTCTTCATTTTCTGCCATAAGGGTGGTTTCATCTGCATATCTGAGGTTATTGATACTTATCCCAGCAATTTTGATTTCAGCTTATGATTTATCCAGCCTGGCATTTCTCATGATGTACTCTGCATACAAATTAAATAAGCAGGGTGACAATATACAGCCTTGACATACTCCTTTCCCAGTTTTGAACCAGTCTTTTGTTCCATGTCTAACTATTGCTTCTTGACCTTGCATACAGGTTTCCCAGGGGGCAAATAAGGTGGTCTGATATTCCCATCTCTTGAAGAATTTCCCACAGTTTGTTGTGATCCACAGTGTCAAAGGCTTTAGCATAGTCAGTGAAGCAGAGGTAGGTGTTTTTCAGGAATTCCTTTGCTTTTTCTGTGCTTCATCACTTGTTGGCAATTTGATCTCTTGTTCCTCTGCCATTTCTAAATTCAGCTTGAACATTTGGAAGTTCACGGTTCACGTTACTGTTGAAGCCTAGGGTGAAGGATTTTGATCATTACGTTGCTAACATGTGAAATGAGTACAATTGTCCAGTAGTCTGAAGATTCTTTGGCATTACCCTTCTTTGGGATTGGAATGAAAACTGATCTTTTCCAGGGCTGTGGCTACTGCTGAGTTTTCCAAAGTTGCTGGCATATTGAGTGTAGCACTTTCAAAGCATCATCTTTTAGGATTTGAAACAGCTCAGCTGGGATTTCATCACCTCCATTAGCTTTGTTTGTAATAATGCTTCCTAAGGCCCATTTCACTTTACACTCCAGGATATCTGGTTCTAGGTGAGTAATCACAGCATTGTGGTTTCCCATGTCATTAAGACCTTTTTGTACAGTTCTTTGTATTCATACCTCTTCTTAATCTCTTCTGCTTCTGCTAGGTACTTGCGTTTCTGTCTTTTCTTGTGTCCATCTTTGCATGAAATGTTCCCTTGGTATCTCTAATTTTCTTGATGAGATCTTTAGTCTTTCCTATTCTATTGTTTTCCTCTATTCCTTTGCATTGTTCACTTAAGGCTTTCTTCTCTTTGCTATTCTTTGGAACTGTGGATTCAGATTGGTGTATCTTTCCCTTTCTCCTTTGCCTTTTGCTTCTCTTCTTTTCTCAGCTATTTGTAAGGCCTCATCAGGCAACTTTTGCTTTTTTTGCATTTCTTTTTCTTGGGAATGGTTTTGGTCACCACTTCCTGTACAGTGTTACGAACCTCCGTCCATAGTTCTTCAGGCATTCTATCAGATATAATCCCTTGAATTTATTTGTCATTTCCACTGTATAATCGTAGAGGATTTGATTTAGGTCATACTTGAATGGCCTAGTGGTTTTCCCTACTACTTTCTTCAATTCCAAATCTGAATTTTGCAATAAGTCTTGATCTGAGCCACAGTCAGCTCCCAGTCTTGTTTTTTCTGACTCTTTAGAGCTTCTCCATCTTTGTGTCGAAAGAATATAATCAATCTGATTTCAGTGTTATTAACCATCTGGTGATGCCCATGAGTTGCCTCATGTCGTTGGAAGATGTTTACTATGACAGTGGGGTTTTCTTGGCAAAACTCTGTTAACCTTTGCCTGTTCATTTTGTACCCCATGGCCAAACTTGCCTGCTACTCCAGGTGTCTCTTGACTTCATGCTTTTGCATTCCAGTTCTCTATGATGAAGGGACATCTTTTTTTGATGTTAGTTCTGGAAGGTCTTGTAGGTCTTCATAGAACCATTTAGCTTCAGCTTCTTTAGCATTAGTGGTTGGGACATAGACTTGGATTACTGTGATGGTGAGTGTTTTGCATTGGAAATGAACCAAGGTTATTCTGTAATTTTTGAGATTGTACCCAGGTACTGCATTTTGGACTCTTGTTGACTATGAGGGCTACTCCATTTCTTCTAAGGGATTCTTGCCCACAGCAGTAGATATAATGGTTATCTGAATTAAATTCACCCTTTCCCATCCAGTTTAGTCCAGTGATCCTAAAATGTTGATCTTCACTCTTGCTATCTCCTGTTTGACCACTTTCATTTTACCTTGACTCATGGACCTAACATTCCAATGTTCCTATGCAGTATTGTTTTTTTACAGCATCAGACTTTACTTTCACCATCAGACACATCCACAGCTGGGTGTCATTTAGGCTTTGGCTCAACCTTAGTGACTATTGCAGTTTCTCTTCCTTTGTGCTATTCTTGTTAATGTCTGTCTTCCCTCCAACTGTCCTCCCCCTCATTTTGCTCTTTGTTAAATTCTAAGGGCCGAGCACAGAGTCAGATTCTCAATCAATGCAGATGTTGAAAGAGTGATGAACAAATTAAAATATTCTTTTTTTTAATTGAAGGATTTACAGAATATTGTTGCTTTCTGTCAAACCTCTACATGAATCAGCCATAGGTATACATACATCTCCTGCCTTTTGAACCTCCCTCCCATCTCCCTCCCCATCCCACCCCTCTAGGTTGACACAGAGCCTCTGTTTGAGTTTCCTGAGCCATATGGCAAATTCCCATCCACTATTTTACACATGGTAGTGTAAGTTTCCATATTACTCTCTTGATACATCTTGCCCTCTCCTCTCATCTCGCCATGTCCAAGTCGATTTTCCATGTCTCTCTCTATTGCTGCCCCACATATAAACTCCTCAGTACCATTTTTCTAGATTCCGTATATATGCACTAGGATACAATATTTATCTTTCTCTTTCTTACTTACTTCACTCTATATAATAGATTCTAGGTTCATCTACCTTATCAGAACTAACTCAAAGGAGCTCCTTTTATGGCTGAGTAATATTCCATTGTGTATGGATACCACACCTTCTTTATCCATTCTTATCTCATGTTCTAGCCATTGTAAATAGTGCTGCAGGGAACAGTGGGATACATGTGTCTTTTTCAATTTTGATTTCCTCAGGGTATATGCTTAGGAGTGGGATTGCTGGGTCACATGGTGGTTTTATTTTATTCCTAGGTTTTTAGGGAATCTCTATACCATCCTCCATAATGGCTGTATCAATTTACATTCCCACCAACAGTGCAAGAGCGTTCCCTTTTTTCTACACCCTCGCCAGCATTTATTGTTTGTAGACTTTTTGATGATGGCCATTCTTACTGGGGTGAGGTGATCCCATTGTAGTTTTGATTTGCATTTTTCTAATAATGAGCGATGTTGAGTATATTTTCATGTTTGTTAGCCATCTATATGTCTTCTTTGGAAAAATGTCTGTTTAGTTCTTTTTCCCTCTTTTTGATTGGGCTGTTTGTTTTTCTGGTATTGAGTTGTATGAGCTGCTTGTATATTTTGGAAATTAATCATTTATCCGTTGTTTCATTTGCTATTATTTTTTCCCATTGTGAGGGTTGTCTTTTCACCTTTCCTTTGCTGTGTAAAAGCTTTTAAGTTTAATCAGGTTTGACTTGTTTACTTTTGTTTTTATTTCCATTACTGTAGTATGTGGGTCATAGAGGATCTTGCTTATAACTAACAATCCGTCAAAGTTGGTCAATGTCAGTAACATTTGCTTAAAAAGATAATAGGATTAAAACTTAATGACCTCATAGTTTTAAGTTGACCTGGAGTCTAGGGAGCATAAATACAGTTAGCATCATTGCCTTTCAGCAAGAATTTTCTGTGCTGTGTCCCCTCTGTGTTGTGGAAACCGGTTTTTACCGTGGATGGCCATCCAGCTCTGCCACCATCCCTAGCTTCGGGCACTCTTCCTTCTAAGTCTAATGTTGGTCTTCTGTAAAGTCACCCTTTGGCTTTGGGTTGCCCTCTTCCTTTCTTATATTTTAGAGAGTTATCTTATCCTTTATTAAATGAAATAGTCTCACTTCCTTCTTTTGACCTCTTTTGGGCCCATGTAATGCCCCTGAGGGGTTTTATGTAGTGTATTCCAACATAGACCCTATTTATGTATCAAATACCAAAGGATAACTTTTTAAAAAGTGTTTTTATGAGTAGTGATATATTTAATAGAAGAACTGTTGCAAATCTAGCTTTATTAACTTTAATGATTTGCTTCTTTACTGAGCTCATTATATTATTGAGAATGTACATATAAATATTAGTTTTGGGAAAAACAGCTATTTCAGTGCTTATTACTAGTTGGGTGATTGCTCCATAAATGGAAGTAATCCTCAAACAACTTTAGGCACTATTTATCCTCACATATGAAGAAACTGACATATATGAACCTTAGAAATAAAAGATTTTCTTAATCTCATTGTCACTGCAGGCAGCGGAAACCTATTTGATTTTACCTTGACTCATGGACCTAACATTCCAATGTTCCTATGCAGTATTGTTTTTTTACAGCATCAGACTTTACTTTCACCATCAGACACATCCACAGCTGGGTGTCATTTAGGCTTTGGCTCAACCTTAGTGACTATTGCAGTTTCTCTTCCTTTGTGCTATTCTTGTTAATGTCTGTCTTCCCTCCAACTGTCCTCCCCCTCATTTTGCTCTTTGTTAAATTCTAAGGGCCGAGCACAGAGTCAGATTCTCAATCAATGCAGATGTTGAAAGAGTGATGAACAAATTAAAATATTCTTTTTTTTAATTGAAGGATTTACAGAATATTGTTGCTTTCTGTCAAACCTCTACATGAATCAGCCATAGGTATACATACATCTCCTGCCTTTTGAACCTCCCTCCCATCTCCCTCCCCATCCCACCCCTCTAGGTTGACACAGAGCCTCTGTTTGAGTTTCCTGAGCCATATGGCAAATTCCCATCCACTATTTTACACATGGTAGTGTAAGTTTCCATATTACTCTCTTGATACATCTTGCCCTCTCCTCTCATCTCGCCATGTCCAAGTCGATTTTCCATGTCTCTCTCTATTGCTGCCCCACATATAAACTCCTCAGTACCATTTTTCTAGATTCCGTATATATGCACTAGGATACAATATTTATCTTTCTCTTTCTTACTCACTTCACTCTATATAATAGATTCTAGGTTCATCTACCTTATCAGAACTAACTCAAAGGAGCTCCTTTTATGGCTGAGTAATATTCCATTGTGTATGGATACCACACCTTCTTTATCCATTCTTATCTCATGTTCTAGCCATTGTAAATAGTGCTGCAGGGAACAGTGGGATACATGTGTCTTTTTCAATTTTGATTTCCTCAGGGTATATGCTTAGGAGTGGGATTGCTGGGTCACATGGTGGTTTTATTTTATTCCTAGGTTTTTAGGGAATCTCTATACCATCCTCCATAATGGCTGTATCAATTTACATTCCCACCAACAGTGCAAGAGCGTTCCCTTTTTTCTACACCCTCGCCAGCATTTATTGTTTGTAGACTTTTTGATGATGGCCATTCTTACTGGGGTGAGGTGATCCCATTGTAGTTTTGATTTGCATTTTTCTAATAATGAGCGATGTTGAGTATATTTTCATGTTTGTTAGCCATCTATATGTCTTCTTTGGAAAAATGTCTGTTTAGTTCTTTTTCCCTCTTTTTGATTGGGCTGTTTGTTTTTCTGGTATTGAGTTGTATGAGCTGCTTGTATATTTTGGAAATTAATCGTTTATCCGTTGTTTCATTTGCTATTATTTTTTCCCATTGTGAGGGTTGTCTTTTCACCTTTCCTTTGCTGTGTAAAAGCTTTTAAGTTTAATCAGGTTTGACTTGTTTACTTTTGTTTTTATTTCCATTACTGTAGTATGTGGGTCATAGAGGATCTTGCTTATAACTAACAATCCGTCAAAGTTGGTCAATGTCAGTAACATTTGCTTAAAAAGATAATAGGATTAAAACTTAATGACCTCATAGTTTTAAGTTGACCTGGAGTCTAGGGAGCATAAATACAGTTAGCATCATTGCCTTTCAGCAAGAATTTTCTGTGCTGTGTCCCCTCTGTGTTGTGGAAACCGGTTTTTACCGTGGATGGCCATCCAGTTCTGCCACCATCCCTAGCTTCGGGCACTCTTCCTTCTAAGTCTAATGTTGGTCTTCTGTAAAGTCACCCTTTGGCTTTGGGTTGCCCTCTTCCTTTCTTATATTTTAGAGAGTTATCTTATCCTTTATTAAATGAAATAGTCTCACTTCCTTCTTTTGACCTCTTTTGGGCCCATGTAATGCCCCTGAGGGGTTTTATGTAGTGTATTCCAACATAGACCCTATTTATGTATCAAATACCAAAGGATAACTTTTTAAAAAGTGTTTTTATGAGTAGTGATATATTTAATAGAAGAACTGTTGCAAATCTAGCTTTATTAACTTTAATGATTTGCTTCTTTACTGAGCTCATTATATTATTGAGAATGTACATATAAATATTAGTTTTGGGAAAAACAGCTATTTCAGTGCTTATTACTAGTTGGGTGATTGCTCCATAAATGGAAGTAATCCTCAAACAACTTTAGGCACTATTTATCCTCACATATGAAGAAACTGACATATATGAACCTTAGAAATAAAAGATTTTCTTAATCTCATTGTCACTGCAGGCAGCGGAAACCTATTTGATCCTTCTTAATTATTTCACAAGATAAAATAACCATGTTGAGAAAGGTAATCTGTTTTCAATTTCTTAAGAATTTTTTGTCACTAATATCTTATTATTAAAGGAAAAATTGTTATGGTCTTTTTTTTTAAGAAATACTTAAATATTTATTGCCTTTGTAATAGATGGTTTTAGAAAACATGCATATGATTGTTCCAAAACTTGGTTATTTACATTGCTATTGCTATTTACTATTTTTTGGAGTAAGTACAGCTTTTTTTTTTTTTTAAATGAATAGAAGCTTCTGTAGTGACCCTTTATGATAGTAAAAACTTAAATTACTATTCTTTGACCTTATATGTTGTCTTAAAATTGTCTTTAGGGGAATATTTTATCCTAAGTTTGTTGATTATTCAAGATTGACAACATTTCATCTGATTGCTTAAAGATTTGTGTCTTGGCATTAAGGTGGTCACTTCATTCTCAGTATTGTTTAAATCAGTGGATGTGGGGCAGGCAACTGAATTGTTTTCTTCTCTAAAGTTTCAGTGTGTAGCTTTTGTCTCTTTTTCACATACTTCGTCAAAACTTTGTCTACAAAGAAGTGTGGATTGGGGATTTATTTCTAGAACTGTGTTAAAACACTTTCTGTAGGAATTTGTTTATGAAGCTACGTCAAGTAGGTGTCATGGTTACTATCATCTCTAAGATTCATTCTGCTTGTCCCTTCACTCTACCTGTGTGTCCTCTGCTTATCTGGTCTCTCTGCTTTCCATTTTCTCTAGTTTGGGAATGGATCTATAAGTCTCATGTTCTGTGTTGGTGCTTTGGCAGAGTAGCCTGGTGTCTGGATAGTTAAGAAATGAGCTGATCAACAGTAGTGTTAAAATGGAACAAGCTTAGCTGTTCCTTGTACCTCATGTTAAACGTAATGAGTTTAGAGGATTATGACTCTGTGTCACGATTGGAATCTGCTAGACAGGACATCTGTTTTACTTTTTACTGATTAATTTGGTGTAGAAATAGCATCTTTTTTTGCAGTGTGAAAATTATTTTGTGTTCTAGCTTTCACTGGTAGCTTATTTTCTGAAATGTGTGACTCTGTGTCACGATTGGAATCTGCTAGACAGGACATCTGTTTTACTTTTTACTGATTAATTTGGTGTAGAAATAGCATCTTTTTTTGCAGTGTGAAAATTATTTTGTGTTCTAGCTTTCACTGGTAGCTTATTTTCTGAAATGTGCTTTTTAGAATAGCATTTTAGTATAAAATTATCTTAATAGGACTGGATACTCTTTATTAGCCTGAAAATATATGTTTTCTAACTGTAATAAAAGTTTCTGGGAATATTTGAATTTTCAATTATTCTGGACAGCATTAGAGTTGTGTAGTATATGCAAATATTTTTCCTTTGGTTTTGTTTTCTAGGTTGCACGTTTTCAAAAAATTCCTAATTCTGAAAATGAGACAATGATTCCGGTATTGACATCAAAAAAAGCAAGTGAATTACCAGTCAGTGAAGTTGTAAGCATTCTCCAAGTAAGTTCTTGGTGGGGAAGAAGGGAGTGTGTAGTAGAATCAGCCACTTAGCTAAGTGCTATCCAGTAGAATTTTCTGTTCTGCAAGTGTGTGTGGCTAGTGGTTCCCTGATAGGACGGTGCAGCTCAATTATTCTGGACAGCATTAGAGTTGTGTAGTATATGCAAATATTTTTCCTTTGGTTTTGTTTTCTAGGTTGCACGTTTTCAAAAAATTCCTAATTCTGAAAATGAGACAATGATTCCGGTATTGACATCAAAAAAAGCAAGTGAATTACCAGTCAGTGAAGTTGTAAGCATTCTCCAAGTAAGTTCTTGGTGGGGAAGAAGGGAGTGTGTAGTAGAATCAGCCACTTAGCTAAGTGCTATCCAGTAGAATTTTCTGTTCTGCAAGTGTGTGTGGCTAGTGGTTCCCTGATAGGATGGTGCAGCTCTGGATCATTAGTGTTGCTGGAAACTGTTAGTGCTGTGTGAGGATTAGTTGGATTAGGAAAGTGATCAATTTAATTATTACATAAATGGAGTTAGGAGTTTTATCCTTTTTTATTTTTTCTACTGTAAAAACTAAATATAAGTTCAGAACTGCAAATAAATTTTGCTTATGTAATTCAATCTTTTCCTAGTTTTTCACAGTCTAATGAAACATGAGGAAAAGAATATTTAAAATTTTCTCTTCAGAATTCACATATTTTAATGATGGCATTAAAAGCATTGCATACCCCCCCTTTTTTAAGATTTTTTTGGGGCGGGTTGTACTTATACTCTGTTTTAAAGCCACGTACTCTAAATATATTTAGGTATTGCAAGACTCTGTTATTGACCTCTATTATAAAGCTTTTGGTCAGAGAAACTACTTCAGAGATGCAAGTAATTTCATTCTTTAATGATAGTTTCAAATAACAAGTCATGAGAGGTAGTGACTGAAGAATGTAGGTGGTGTTTGAGGACTTAACTTCATTATTTTCAGTAATTTAGGAACCACAGATTTTCTCCTTGGAATAAATGTGCAGTCTAAGAACAAAAGGTAGTACCAACCTCAGTTTTGATAAGGCTCTGAGAATAAGAAAGATGCATAATTTTTCAGAGAAACTAATTTTAGAAGACAGTAAGACAACAGTGGGAACCAAGAAAACTAGTTAAAATGTACTTACAGTTTGCTTTCTGTACACTGTCACTTTTGTGTTACTCCTCTTTCCACATAAAAATCATAATTTTTTTGTTTATTAATCTAGTTGCTTATATTAACACTTTTTATTGAGGTATAATTTATATAGACTACAATGTAGTCATTAAATATACAGTTTGGATTTTGGCACATATAGCCATCATCACAGTGAAGATGTAGAAAATTTTCATCACTCTAAATAGATGCCACGTGTTTTTTTGTCGCTAATCCTTCCATTGCTCTTGGCCCCAAGCAGTCACTGATATGCTTTGTCCCCATAGATTAATTTTGACTGTCACAGAAGTTCTATAAATATGACCATACCTATGTGCTTTTTTGTGTTTTCTCCTTTGTTTTCTGCTAATATTTTCAGTAACTTTTACATATAAAATCTCATAGGCTGATCTTCAGAATGGTCTAAACAAATGTGAAGTAAGTCATAGGAGAGCTTTCCATGGCTGGAATGAGTTTGATATCAGTGAAGATGAGCCACTATGGAAGAAGTATATTTCTCAGGTATTTTTTTATTTTCTCATGCTGTGTAGTTTACATGTATTTTTGTTAATGTAGTTTTTTACTTTTGTGAAGTTATTTATGGAGAAATGAAATAATACTAAAAAAATTTTTTAACCTAATTTGTTTCATTTGTTAGAGTTTACTATTAGGTTGGAATTTCTATAATTTTTAGTGTGTAAATCTTTAAGGACCTATATCACATGGAGGTGATAATAGTAGTTTCCTTTGGAAGTGTCTTATATATGTATTTTATTATAAAAATGCTAGTATTTTTTAAATAAATATAACGAGTTTAGAAAATTAGCAAAAGGTGATTTGAATCCAGATTGCTTGGTTACGGATTCCACCTTTCTTTATTACTGTTAATAGCTTGTGTGTACCTTATTATCGTTTGAGTCTTAACTAGAAAATGGAGATAATAATCTTAGGAGATAGTAGCTATCAATAGAAAATAGCTATTTTAAATTATTAGGTTGGTGTAAAAGTAATTGCGGTTTCAGATTGTGAATATCAAATCATTATAACTAGGCTCAAACACATCTTTATTAATCAAAATAGGAACTATTGCAATCAACACATTTTTTTCAATGAGAAATAAGTTTGTTTATTCTTATAACATAAAAGTCTATGCTTTGGGATTTGACAAGCTCTTGGAAAGCGTCTTCTCCTTCCTGCTGGTTGTGGAAGCATTTGTCCCTCAACAGCTTGCTGAGGTCCTTGAAGGAGTGGCGCCAGCTGATGGGTGGTCAGGTGGATGTGGATGAGGCAAAATTTTGTAGCCTAATTTGTTCAACTTTTAAAGTGTTGGTTGTGCACTGTGCGGTCGGGTGTCGTGCAGAAAAATGGGGCCCTTTCTTTTGACAGATGCTGGCTTTAGGCATTGTAGTTTTTGGTGTGTCTCATGGATTTGCTGAGCATACTTCTTAGATGTAATGGCTTTGCCAGGATTCAGAAAGCTGTAGTGAATCATACCTTTAGCAGACCAACAGACAGTGACCATGACCTTTTTTTGGTCCGAGTTTGGCTTTGGGAAGTGCTTTGGAGTTTCTTGTGGCTTCCCTGGTGGTTTCTTCTTGGTCCATCAATGAGCTGATTGTTGCCAGTTGTCATATAGAATCCGCTTTTTGTTACACATCACAGTCAGATCAAGAAATGGTTTGTTTTCATTGCATAAAAAAGAGAAGACACTTCAAAGTGATGATATTTTTGATTTGCTGTCAGCTCATAAGGCACCCACTTAGGGAGTTTTTCACTTTCCAATTTGCTTCAAATGCTGAATGACCATAGAATGGTCAGTGTTGAGTTCTTTGGCAATTTCTTGTGTAGGATCACCTTCAATGATCCCTCAATTGGTCATTGTCAACTTCTGATAACCAGTCACTGTGCTCCTCACCTTCAAGGCTCGTCTGCTTTGCAAAACTTCTTGATCTACCACTGCACTGTACATTCATTAGCAGTTCTTGGGTGAAATGCATCACTGACGTTGTGAGCTATCTCCGCTGCTTTACATTTTGAACTCAAGAAACTTGCTCAAATTTGCTTTTTGTCTAACATCATTTCCCTAGTCTAAAATAAACATAAACAGCAAGTAATAAGTCATTGACAGAAAAACAAAGTGAGAAATGTGCATTAAAATGATGTATAACATAACCACATTTATTTAAGAATGTATTCCAATATCAAATGGCAAAGTTAAGCAGTGCAAAACTGCAGTTACTTTTGCACCAACCTATTATATTTTATTAATATTTTAGTCTTTTCAGAAAGATTTGCTGTAGGATTTTTCTTATTTTGATAATAAGCATGCTAGTGAAAAGCTACAAACTTCCTGTGGCCAATTTTTAGCTAGTAGAGTTAGTCAAACAGATTTCTTTTTAATAAAGAAACTTTGCAATGCCTTCTAATCTTTAGATTCTTTTTTTAAAAAGACCTATGTTTAACTTTTCTTAGGGGGCTTGCTTGTTAATGAACCAAAATTTACCATGTTGTTAAATGAATTTGTCTAAAGTAGAAAAACTGAATTTTTAGGGAAGAACTTTGTGTTCATCTTGTATTTAATGGAATATTTTTTCATATGTAATTTTGTATTCTCACCTTTACCGTATTTCCACATCATCCAGAACTTCAGAAGTTTATTCTGGATTTATAAATTACTGTGATTTGACTTATCACTGGGTAATATGATTTAATGTTTTACTTTCTTGATCCTGTTTCAAAGCTGGAGTACTTGCATCATGGTATTGCTGTGAGAATGAAATGAAATAGTGCCTGTAATATAGTTAAGTAATAATTAGCATTAATTATTAATGCTATTAATTATTGCTAAGCAGTAAGTAGCATTACGTATCAGTTGTTAATCATAAAGCACTTAGCAACTCTTCACTCCTCTACAGAGAACAGCATCTTTGTTGTTCTACAGACATTTGTCTAGAGCCTGCCATCTGTCAGGTAGTGTCCTTAGTACCACGGCACAGCTTTCTTAGGGGCAAACAAAATGATTGTGAACCTTGCTTTCAGAGTGTGATAATAACAGCTAACGTTGGCGGGTTTTATAATATACACAGTGCTTTAATATACATTCTTGGTTAATCCTTACAGTTTTTAGTACAAGGTAGTATTTTAGTAGATGAAGCACCTCTGGGGCTTAAAAAATTAAGGAATTGGATTCAAACACAGGTATTCTGACTCAGTCTGTGTGTGGTTTGTCAACCCTGAACCACATTGCAGTTTTAGTTTTATTTTGTTAGAGCAGTGATTTTCAATCCTCTGTGCATTAGAATCACTTGGGGGAATGCTTTAAAAATGCTAAAGCCTGAGTCCTGGGCCCAGAGATTCTGATTTGATTGCTATGGTGTGAATGTGGACTTTTGTGGGAAGCCTTTCACAAGATTCTGATGTGAAGCAGAGCTGTAGACGCTCTGCCAGGGAATGGAACCATAAAGGAAGTAGGAGGTGGTGGTGTCTAATTTCAGAGTTAATGATATCCAGAGGCTGAGGCTATCCACTGTGATGGATTCTTTGCAAAGTGACTTTGCAGCTTTGACGGCTATTGGGAATGTTTCATCAGAGGAAGGCACTCCAGCAACGGAGCTCTGACGTTTCACTGGGATGTCCAACTGGAAGGATTTGGGGTTGTTCTGAGGCTTGTTTAAGAGCTTCTTGATTGAGTTGGTACTGTGACTTTTATTTCTTTAGATACTGTTGTTGTCTCTGCTAGCTAGATGTCAGGGAAACCAGTGTTGGGAAAATATTCAGCTCCTTCTGTGGCGAGGACCTTACTGTATGCTCTTAGTTGCACTTGTGGGTGGGATCTGGTTGTTCCTGTGGTGGGTGGGTCAACCACAGAATTGTAATTTATGCCCATTTACTTAAAATATAGAAATGATGAGAGTGTTTGAAGTTCGTAATTTAGGTATTCTAACCAGTGCTTAATGTAAATCTTTATTAAAGTAATTTGCCATTTATTCTAGACCCAGTAGAGATTCAGAACAGCTTACTGGTTAAATTAATAAGTACTAAAAATACATGTGTATTCTAAGAATTGGTCAGTTCTTAGTTTTACATAATAATGCCCTGATAGTTGTTTCCTTTTTTAAGGCTTTTGTTGTGATGGTATACAACTGTCATTCATGCAAAACTGTCTGAATTGCTGTTTGTTTTCACTTTCAGTTTAAAAATCCCCTTATCATGCTGCTCCTGGCTTCTGCAGTCATCAGTGTTTTAATGCATCAGTTTGATGATGCTGTCAGTATCACTGTGGTAAGAAAAATAAATATATTTTTAAATTGTTAGTTAATTGTATAAATTAGGATTGGCTTTTATTTTAGAATATGAATTGCGGGATGCCTTATTGTTTTCTTCAGGTTTGCTTTTTTTTTTCTTAAAATTCTGATTTCAGTTGCAGTGGTCTCAAGTAATGTTCAAGAGTCTGTGATTGGCACCCTTGGGAATTATTTAACAACCTGATAATTTCATAGATGTAAAACATTTTATAATAATTTTCCAATTAAATATTTCATTTCTTTTACTTTCCAATTGAGAGTATATTTGACTAGTTGTGAACTGAAGCCTGACATTTTTGAAATTAAAAATATTTAACAGTGCATTGTATATTTACTGTGTAAGATTTTGTTCTCTCCAGTTAGGTTATTCTAGTTTTCATCTTTTTTTTTTCTTGCCCCCTGCTTCATTGTAGTATAAAAATTTATAGTAAGTCTAAACATTGATTAAAGCAAGTGTGTTTTGCTTAACTGCACAGGAGAAATGAACACAGAGCTTCAAAGTCTCCAGCTTTTGCTTGTGGACTCCTGGGAGTCTATGAGATTCTTTTAGGGAGCATGTGAGGCCAAAACTACTTTCATAAAGCTGAACGTTATTTGTCTTTTTGCTATAGACATTTGCATTAATGGAGCAAAAGTGGTGTGGGTAAAACCATTTGGTCTGAGTCAAGATAGTGGCACCTATCTAGTAAACTGTCTAGTACTTACTGTTTTCTTTCACTGTTTCTCTTAGTAATGTTTTCGATGAAATAGCAAAAATTAATTTTACTAAATCTTGATCCTTAAGTATATACGTTTTTACTGTTCTGTGTGATGAAATAGGAAGTACTGATTGAGGTATGAGGATTGTCCCAAGGAAAGGCTGTATGCTGAAGTGAACTAGCCTTTAACTCCAAAGAATGACTGATACACAAACTGTGGTTCTTAAGACTTGAATAATTGGCATACTTTTTTTTGAAAGTGAGTGAAATAAACTTTCACTACAAGAGAAACAACTGACAGAATTTGTTACCAATGGTAAAATTCAAGCTTTCAGTAGTAACTAGAACTTTGCAAAATTTTTATGCTGGATAGCTCCCCTATTTTAAGACCTTATTCTAATGAGTAGTGATTTCAGTGAATGTGATTTTTTTAAACAATTATAAAATGTGTCAACACTTAGAAGATTTGAATAACCCAGTGAATCAACCTTTTCTAAATGATTGTGCAGGATGATACAAAATATTCACAATAGTAAGGAGATTGATTCTAATATAACAGACTATGAAAAGTTCACTGATCTAGTTTTAGATTCTACATTGCAAATTACTTTTAAAGTTATTAGCAGTTGTCTAATTTTGGTGTAGTAGCTAAGAATAAAAACCACAATTATTTGAAAAGGGCTTTTAAAATAAACTGCTCCCTTTCCAACAGTATCTGTATGACGTTGGATTTTTTTCATATACTTTAGCCAAATTAACATATGTCAATAAATTAAATGCAGAAGCAGATAGGAGAATGGAAAAACCCAATGAATTTGTTGGCCAACCCATTATTAAAGCAGACACCAAAGATAGCAAAATTGAAAACACTGCCACTTTCTCACAATTTTGGGGAGGGATATATTTTTCATAGGGCTTCCCTGGTGGCTCAGTGCTAAGGAATCCACCTGCCAATTCAGGAGACATGAGTTTGATCCCTGAGTCGGGAAGATCCTCTGGAGAAGGAAATGGTAACCCACTCCAGTATTCTTGCTGGGAAGTTCCATGGACAGAGGAGCCTGGTTGTCTACAATCTGTGGGATTGCAAAAGAGTTTTTCATAAAAAATATTGTATGTGTTAACATGTAGTGCGCTTACGTTTTTTAGATGAAAGTGGAAGTTAAAACCCAGTCTTTAAAGAACTATTTAATATGGTAAATATCAGTAGCTATTAGTCACATAAACGAAAGCTGGTCCTCAGTTTGTAAAGGGATTCTGAGATCAAAGCGTTTAAGAAACAATCCAGGGGAGGCAGACTCCTGTCAGCTGTGGGTTTTTCCATCCCTAGACCTCAAGGCAGAATTGTGATTCCTTCCCTGGCTGTCCTGTGCTTAGTGTCTGGTGTCTTGGGGCTGCAGATAGAGTCAGAAAAATAAAATACAATTTAATAATTATTTCAGAAGTGGCAGTGTCTGATTTAAAAAACTTGTTTCTTTGTTTTGTTTAGGCAATACTTATCGTTGTTACGGTAGCCTTTGTTCAGGTGAGTAAATTTTGATAACACTGTAAAATGGTATTTTAGTTAATTGCTTCAAAAAATCAAGTTGGTTTATGTTAAAATGTTTAATTATTGAGGGATTGGGTATGTTGTTCAGAATAATTTGCTCTATGTTTTTGAAATAATTTCAGAAACAATAACTCTTAAAGGAAGTTTCTGGAACCAACACGATTGCTTTGATTTAGGCAGTGGCGTGAGGAAATCTAGTTTTCTATTTGATGGTGTTTCTATTTAAAGTTAACTGAAGCAGATGGAAACAAAAAGTACAGAAATAGAAATAAAATCCAGCAATAGACTTTTAACTTTTTTCCAGTTAAAAAATTGGGTCAGGCTTCAGACTCCTTGTTCATCCATGGAAGAGACGTTCTGATCTAGATCAAACTCCCCCATTCAACACAGGCACTGAGACAGTAAATAAAATTTATGAACAGGAACCCTGTTTAAAAAAATCAGTGTGAATAATGTAGAGATAATGTCTGAATTTCTATTGACTAGTGTAGACATAAATAAAAACATGGCCTGAGTTTTATGTTTCTTTAAATATCTGATAACTTCTGCAGGTTTTAGAACAATATTGGCAGGTGTCATTTAATGGTTAAAAATTTGAAGCATCGTTAATAAAACTAGAAGAATTATTCTAATTTAAGGAAAACTGTAATATGTCATTTGAAGTTCATGTTTATAAAGAGCATATTTTAAGTGGCTGTGGTTATTTTCACATCTGTGATATATTCCTTGGATATTTCCTGTCATCATCCAGGTGTCCTGTGTGATAATCTCTAATTTAGTAATTTGTTTTATAGCCACCCAGTGTAAAAATGCCGGTTGGAATCAGATTATCTGCAACAACTTTGTGAGTTGCATTAGTATACCATCAGGGATCCTGTATGTAGGAAATGCTCTTTTATGTTTTAACATAAAAATTACCTTAAGGCAGGTTGAGGGCTAGTTTAGCAGAGGTCATTCCAGGCTGGGTCTCATTCATGGTCATTTGCATGGTATGACCGGCTCACTGGAGCAGTAGCTGGAATGCTTCTGCATCACTAGTAGTGCTACAGATGTGTGGAGTGGCTTGCTTCATAAGAATTCTTACACAATTATCATTTTGTATGGAAGACCTTATGGGCTTACCTGGTGACTCACTGGTAGAGAATATGCCTGCCAGTGCAGGAGATGCAGGGTTTGATCTCTGGGTCGGGAAGATCCCCTGGAGAAGGAAATGACAACCCACTCCAGTAGTCTTGCCTGAGAAATCCCATGGAGGAGCTTGGTGGGCTACAGTCCATAGGATTGCAGAAGAGTTGGACATGACTTAGTGACTAAACAACAACAAAATTGAAGACTTTAGTAGCTTGGTAAATAACTCCTACCCTCAAAAAAGTTCCACAAAATGATGATTTTAACATTGTATGGACTTTTACCAAAAATGGTGTTGCACACCTTAAATCTTAATGGCTGAAACCGTCTACCAAGTATCTTTATGATAGGTCTGTTTGAAGGAAAACTCAAGAACAAATTGAAACTTCCATAGGATTGCAGAAGAGTTGACATGACTTAGTGACTAAACAACAACAAAATTGAAGACTTTAGTAGCTTGGTAAATAACTCCTACCCTCAAAAAAGTTCCACAAAATGATGATTTTAACATTGTATGGACTTTTACCAAAAATGGTGTTGCACACCTTAAATCTTAATGGCTGAAACCGTCTACCAAGTATCTTTATGATAGGTCTGTTTGAAGGAAAACTCAAGAACAAATTGAAACATTTATGAAAAGCCCAGTTTCAGATTGGTAGTTCTGATTTTTTTATGCAGATGTGAGCCTTTTCCCCAAATGTGCTTATGACAGAACAAAATATTCTACAAGTGACAATTAAAAATCCTCTCTACAAGGGTCTTATTTACTCTCTGTTGAATTTACATTAATGCTTTGTCAGAAAACTGTCAGAAATCTTTCAGAAAGTCTTCATTTTTTAGTGTTATTTATATTTGTGTTTTTACCTATATTTTAGAAGAGTGCTTTTTATAGTCTTTTAATGTTTATATCTGACTCCACTGTCCTTTCTAATCTCCATTTCCCATCCCTGTTATACCTCCTTGCAGCCATAAAAATAGGTAATTGTTTTATATAATTACATATTGATGCTGCCTTTACAATAAATTTAAAATTCAGCTTTTAGGTGTTCATTTGAGATGGCTGTCAAGTTTTTGGTGGTATGTTGAAGGATCATTTTGATATAGAGGTAGCTTTGTAGTTGTAGGGAATAAAGGCTAAGAAGTTTAAAGAGGGAGGTAAAGATTGGGCAGCTATTATGTCTTACATGACAAGATCTAGGACTGGTGAGTATTTTCTAGCCTTTTATAGAATTTTTGGAAAACTTCTAAACTCCTTAATATCCTTGGTATAGTTAGAGGAAGAGTGTCTATAATTTTTTTTTAAATTGAGGTATAGTTAACATACAACGTTGTTAGTTTCAGGTGCCCTGCATAGTGGTTTGATACTTGTATGCCTTATGAAGTGATCACCATGATAAGTCTAGTAACCATCTGTCCTCATACAAAATTATAATGTTCCTTATGCTGTATATTGCACTGGATGTTTTGTGATTTTTATATTTACAGATTTACCTTACTCTCACATTTGTTCCTCTTGCTTTAGTAGTAAAGACAGATTTATTTCTAAGTTATTCTTACATGGCTTTGCATTTTCTGTTTGGAAATGTGTGTGATGGATGTGTAGTTTTGGTTAGTGCTAGCACTGCAGTCATTTCAGAACTCCCCACCCCAACTTTCACTTCCATTACTCTCCCTGCTCCTTCTCCTCCCTTTTTAACCGTAGATCAAAAAGCTGGTGTACTTAGTGCAGAATGAGACAGAAATTAGCAGTGACGTTGCATGAAGTGAGACAGTCCATGGAAGTTGGACCCAATAGTATAGTGTGTTGAAGGATGTCTCTGACTGTCAGCTGTGATTATATGGATGGAGGAAGACTGAGCCTCACAGAATTAGGGCTCCTGAGAATTTCCCCTTTGGGTGATTCAGAGTCTTGGGAAACATGTCTTTTGGGGTAGGGCAGCCATGTCTCACTCCTTGTTTAATTCATGTTTCTCCCACACAGACTTATTTCACAAACCTTTACAGTTGCCATGACCTGAATCTTCAGTGCCAGTGTTATTTGCATTTAATTGTTTGCCTTCCTTGGTCATTAAACACTGAAAGTAAAATTATCTTAATTATGAGGCTCAGTAATCTTAACTTTTAATGACTGAAAATTATATACTCTTTGGTTACACTAATATTAGTTTTCTTCACTTTATCAGTAACTTGACCTTAGGTTTGTACACTGAATATTGAAATATAGAATTGAGAATATTTAATTATAAAAGATTGTTTGGTCCCTGTACTTTAACGTTATTTAATAAAGGACAAGCTTTTTGCATGGGAGTATAAGTAAACAAAAAGATAAAAATTTGGAGAAATGTTAAAATAATGGTTTAGGTAAATGTTTAAGTCTAACATAGCATATGTTCTTAAGAATGTGCTTATTGCGTTTCTTTGTAAATATTGTTTCCTAATATTCTTTTTTTTTTAATAGGAATATCGTTCAGAAAAATCTCTTGAAGAACTAAATAAACTTATGCCACCAGAATGCCATTGGTATGATCCTTGTTTCTGATAATGGATTTCTACTCTTAAAAGTAGGAATTAAATGTGACTAGTACAATACACCTTGTGACCCAAGATTTGTCTGAACATAAGGTAGAAACTTATTAATCTGACATGAAAAATTCATGCTCTATTCATTATAGCAAGTTGTTATAGCAACTATAGTTTAATAGCAACTATTAAAACTTTTGTTATTTCTAATTTTATTGAGACATGGATTTATTTAGCAGATACCTTTTGTATGTGACTGTGTGATAATGCAATATATTTTTCCCAGGCAAGCCCACTGGAAGGAATTTCTTAAAGTAAATGGTCTTGCTTGCTTTCTTAGCTGTGGCTATTTCTGTTTTATGTTACAGTGTGCGGGAAGGAAAATTGGAGCATACACTTGCACGAGACTTAGTTCCAGGTGATACAGTTTGCCTTTCAGTTGGGGACAGGGTTCCTGCTGACTTGCGCTTATTTGAGGTGAGTTTGATGTCTTAGTCTGTTTGAGCAGCTCTAACAAACTACCACGGAGATAAATTTACTTCTTAACAGTTCTGATATCTGGAAGTCCAAGATCAAGGGGACCAGCATGGTTGCGTCCTGGTGAGGACCCTCTTTCTTGTTCATTGCTGGTGCCTTCTTGCTATGTCCTCATGGTGAAAGGGGCTAAAAAATATATCCAGACAAACCTATAATTCAAAAAGATACATGCACCCCTGTGATCGTACATCACTATTCACAATAGCCAAGACATGGAATCAACCTAAATGTCCATTGACAGGAATGGATAAACAAGATACTTGTTCACAATGAAGGTACATATATACAATAAAATACTACTCAGCCATGAAAAAGAATGAAGAAATGCCATTTGCAGCAAAAAGAAAGACAATAACCCCATGTGATATTGCTTATATGAGGAATTTAAAATATGACACAAATGAACCTATCTTTGAAATAAACAGACTCAAACAGAAAACATATTTGTATTTGCCAAGGGCATGGGGATTAGGGAAGGGATGGAACAGGAGGTTGGGGTTAGCAGATGTAAACCATGATACATAGAATGGGTAAACAACAAGGTCCTACTGTATAGCACAGGGAACTATATTCAGTATCCTGTGATAAATCGTAATGGGAAAGAATACGGAGAACAAGAGGATGTATAACCGAATCACTCTTGGATAGCAGAAATGAAAACGACATTAAAATCAGCTGTGTTGTTGTTCAGTCACTAAGTCATGTCTGACTTTTGTGATGCCATGGACTGCAGCATCCCAGGCTTCCCTGTCCTTCACTGTCTCCCAGAGTTTGCTGAAACTCATGTCCATTGAGTTGGTGATGCCATCCAACCGTCTCATCCTCTGTCTCCCCCTTTACCTCTTGCCCCAATTATTTCCAGCATCAGAGTCTTTTTCAGTGAGTTACTCTTCACATAAGTTGGCCAAAGTATTGGAGCTTCAGCTTCATAATCATTCCTTCCAATGAATATTCAGGGTTCCCTGTCCTTCACTATCTCCCAGAGTTTGCTGAAACTCATGTCCATTGAGTTGGTGATGCCATCCACCCATCTCATCCTCTGTCTCCCCCTTTACCTCTTGCCCCCATCATTTCCAGCATCAGAGTCTTTTTCAGTGAGTTACTCTTCACTTAAGTTGGCCAAAGTATTGGAGCTTCAGCTTCAGAATCATTCCTTCCAAGGAACATTCAGGGTTGATTTCCTTTAGGATTGACTGGTTTGTTCTTAAGTGTTCATTGAAATCAACTATACTGTTTTTTTGGGCTCCAAAATCACTGCAGATGGTGATTGCAGCCATGACATTAAAAGATGCTTACTCCTTGGAAGGAAAGTTATGACCAACCTAGATAGCATATTTAAAAGCAGAGGCATTACTTTGCCAACGAAGGTCTGTCTAGTCAAGGCTGTGGTTTTTCTAGTGGTCGTATGGATGTGAGAGTTGGAGTGTGAAGAAAGCTGAGTGCTGAAGAATTGATGCTTTTGAACTGTGGTGTTGCAGAAGACTCTTGAGAGCCCCTTGGACTGCAAGGAGGTCCAACCAGTCCATTCTAAAGGAGATCAGCCCTGGGATTTCTTTGGAAGGAATGATGCTAAAGCTGAAACTTAGAGTTGGAGTGTGAAGAAAGCTGAGTGCTGAAGAATTGCTGCTTTTGAACTGTGGTGTTGGAGAAGACTCTTGAGAGCCCCTTGGACTGCAAGGAGGTCCAACCAGTCTATTCTAAAGGAGATGAGCCCTGGGATTTCTTTAGAAGGAATGATGCTAAAGCTGAAACTCTAGTACTTTGGCCACCTCATGTGAAGAGTTGACTCATTGGAAAAGACTCTGATGCTGGGAGGGATTGGGGGCAGGAGGAGAAGGGGACGACAGAGGATGAGATGGCTGGATGGCATCACTGACTGGATGGATGTGAGTCTGAGTGAACTCCGGGAGTTGGTGATGGACAGGGAGGCCTGGCGTGCTGCGATTCATGGGGTCGCAAAGAGTTGGACACGACTGAGCAACTGAACTGAACTGAACTGAAGGCTGACACAGAAGAGCTGGGTCCCTGACACAGTCAGTAAAGCCATGCTTCCTGCCTCTTTAAAAATACAAATTATTTTTATATTCCTTGTCCCTACAGACACCCACTAATGCTGGCATTTATTCTTGTTTAAGATTTACATTTAAAGTAAAAAGTCTTTAGTGGAAAAACGTAAATTTCACTTTTCTCACAGAGAAAGGATTTCTTTCTATAACTTGTATACAAGTTTCTGTTTCTTATTAAGTTTTTCTAATTAAAAGCTCAGAAAATTACAAGCATTAATGATTTTAGTTACAAGCATTAATGAGGAGCTTGCTAAACAAAGAAAACTTTTTATTTTGACTTGGGATTTAGAAAAATAGGAGTTAATTTGTCAGTGTTTAGGTTTCATCTCCACAGCTTACTAGCTGTATGATGTTGGAGGAGGCCTTAATCCTTCAACAAGTCCGAAAAATAGGGATACTACTACATTGGAAGGACTGATGCTGAAGCTGAAATTCCAATACTTTGGCCACCTGATGCAAAGAACCAACCTGTTGGAAAAGACCCTGATTCTGGGAAAGATTGAAGGCGGGAGGAGAAGGGGACGACAGAGGATGAGATGGATGGATGACATCACTGACAGGATGGGCATGAGTTTGAGTAGGCTCTGGGCGTGGTGACGGACAGGGAAGCCTGGTGTGCTACAGTCTGTGGGGTTGCAAAGAGTTGGACACGACTGAGTGACTGAACTGAACCTCTAGCGCTTGCCTTATTGGAGTTGCTAGTAGCTAACTGTTTGTACTTTATTTGGTATAAGTATGTTGCTTGGTGCCTACCAGAGAGTGAGCAACAAAGTGTCAGCTGAGTATTTTTAGTGTTAGTATCATCTTTGAAGAAAAAGACCTAACTTTTTCCTTAGAGTCTTAGTCCCTCAGTTGTGTCTGACTCTGATCCCATGGACCTTAACCTGCCAGGCTCCTTTGTCCATGGGATTCTTCAACCAAGAATGCTGGAGTGGGCTGCCATGCCCTCCTCCAGGAGATCTGCCCTACCCGGGGATTGAACACATGTCTCTTACTTCTCCTGTGTTGGCAGGTGGGTTCTTTACCATTAGTGCCACCTAGGCATCTGTACTTTTTTCTTATTTATTAATAAAGTATGAAAAATAAGACAGTCCTAAGATTAATTTGGGAAGAAAAGTCAAATAAATGTGTTCTTTTAATTTAAAAAATAGAAATAAAAAGTCCATTGCCTTTTAGCATGGCAAGTGTTCTTTTTATTTGTAGTTGAGGTGAAGCAATGAACCCAAATTTGGGGCTTCCCTGGTGGCTCAGATGGAAAGATATGCCTGCAATTCAAGAGACCTCAGTTTGATCCCTGGGTCAGGAAGATCCTCTGGAGAAAGAAATTAGAGCACTGCAAAAGGCTCAGCTGCTTTGAGAGCTTTTCTCTATCTAAAGTGTCACTCTCCATTTTTACCATGTTATCCCCCCCCACTATCAGGCATTATATTATATATACATTTATTTTTTCAAATCCATTTTCCCATTAGATGAAAAGCTGAGGACACGACCTTTGTTTTGTTCACTGCTGATTCCCATTGGATGTGATATAGTACAGGGCCTGGGACATTATAAGCATTAGTAAATAACTTTTTAAATAAGTCAGAATTTTGTTATGTAGGTGGGGGGAAATAATCCATGAACTCAAGTTTTAATAATTATTTTCCATGAGATTTTTTTTAAGGTATTTGTGCTCATAACAAAATGACTCATTTAAAAAGATGGGATTTATTCCCCAAGATGGGATTTATTCCCCTTCCCCACCCTCTGAGAAAAGAAAAACACAGGATTTAACTTTAGATGGGCTTCCCAGGGGACTCAGTGGTAAAGAATCTGTGTACCAGTGCAGAAGTTGAAAGAGACATAGGTTTGATCCCTGGATTGGGAAGATCCCCTGGAGCAGGAAATAACAACTGGGAAAATTTCATGGACAGAGGACCCTGGCAGACTATAGTCCATAGGATTGCAGAGAGTTGGACGTGATTGAGCACACAAATTTAGAGTACTTTGTACATAGTATGAATTGTCAATCAGAAGGCCTGATTCAGAACACCAGCTCATTTGATAATAGCAGTGAGACTGCACAATCATCTAATTGCTCTGGATTCATTTTCTTGTTTTCTTTCTTGGATCTGACTCAGTGTCTGGTACATAGTTAGTAGTCAGTAAATGTTGGTTGGGTGAATGAATGAGTAAAATCATGAACCAGGTTGTAGTTTTCTGGAGATTGTCCTACTGATCCTTGAACAAGAGCTTCTGGAAAATAGATCAGAGATGTTTGCTGCTACTGTTGCTGCTAAGTCGCTTCAGTCGTGTCTGACTCTGTGTGACCCCATAGATGGCAGCCCACCAGGCTCCTCCATCCCTGGGGTTCTCCAGGGAAGAATACTGGAGTGGGTTGCCATTTCTTTCTCCATCAGAGATGTTTGGGAAACACTGTTCTATTGATTCTCAGGCTTGAGCGTGCATCAGAATTATGTGGAGGGCTTGTAAAGGCAGTCTGTTAGGTTCACTCTCCCAGCTCTCTGCAGTAGGGCAGTAAACGTGTTAATAAGCTCTGCGGTGTTAGAGGTGTTGCTAGTTCTGCTAAGGTCATTCTTCCACAATCCCTGCTATATCTGTATTCCTTTTGAGGTGATTGACACTTTGATCGTTTCTTTGCCAGATATTTATTAAATTTCATAATTTAAGGAACCAACTTTTAGCTTTCTTAATTTTGTCTACTATTATTCTATTTCCCAGACCTATGTAATCTGTTCTTTATTTTTGAGATAGCAACTTAGAATATTGACTTTAAGCCTTTGTTCCTTTCCATACAAGCTTTAAGTATTACTTACTTCCCTATAGGCATTCTTTTATCTAATACCCCTGCATTTTGTCATGTTGTGCTCTCATTATCATTATATTTAGAAATATCTTCTAATTTATCCTGTGGTTTTTTTTTTTCCTTCAGTTCAGTTCAGTTGCTCAGTCATGTCCAACTCTTTGCAACCCCCTGGGCTGCAGCATACCAGGCCTCCCTGTCCATCACCAACTCCTAGAGTTTAATCAACTCATGTCCATTGAATCGGTGATGTCATCCAACCATCTCATCCTTGGCCATCTCCTTCTCCTCTTACCTTCAATCTTTCCCAGCATCAGAGTCTTTTCCAATGAGTCATTTTTTCACATCAGGTAGGCCAAAGTAGTGGAGTTTCAACTTTAGCATCAATCCTTCCAATGAATATTCAGGATTGATCTCTTTTAGGATGGACTGATTGGATCTCCTTGCAGTCCAAGGGATTCTCAAGAATCTTATGCAACACCACAGTTCAAAAGCATTAATTCTTTGGCACTCAGCTTTCTTTACAGTCCAACTCTCCCATCCATATGTGAATATTGGAAAAACCATAGCTTTGACAAAATGGACCTTTGTTGCCAAAGTAATGTCTCTGCTTTTTAATATGCTGTCTAGGTTGGTCATAACTTCTCTTCCAAGGAGTAAACATCTTTTAATTTCATCTTTGGCCCTTAGTTATGTAGAAGTACATTGTTTACTTTTCAGGAGGAGCTCAAGCCACCCAACTGCCATTGTGAGGGCTCTATCCATTTTCCCCTGTCTCTTATCCAGTGAGCAGTAGACTAGGACAAGATCTTCAAGGGCACAGGATGAAAAAGTTACTCAACAAAAGAAGATCACTAACCAATATTTTCCTGTATTCCCTATATGTCAGGTACTGGCTCGGTTTGGGGTGGATTACTCACCAGTGTTCTCAGCAATCTGTTGTTACCAGAACAGTTCTGCCAAACATGAGCCAGATCAGAGTGGCCTTGCGAATCATGAAGTCTGCATTTATGGCCATGATGTGTTTTGATGATACTGAAGATGCTGTGCCAGGTGATGGCAGTACTGTTAGGAGATCAGATCAAATCCAGGTACATACAGATTTCTGCCATAAAAATGGTGGCTTAAATGGCAACCCACTCCAGTGTTCTTGCCTGGAAATTCCAGGGATGGGGGACCCTGGTGGGCTGCCATCTCTAGGGTTGCACAGAGTCGGACACGACTGAAGTGACTTAGCAGCAGCAGCAGCAGTAGAGTCATAGTTTCATTATTATTTTTAAATTTATTTTTAAATGCAGAATAATTGCTTTATAATATTGTGTTGGCCTCTGCCATATATTAACATGAGTTGGCCATAGGTATTTGTAAATCCCCTCCCTCTTCAACCTTCCTCCCCTCTCCCACTTCATTGCACTCCTCTAGGTTGTCACAGAACACTGGATTTGGGCTCCCTGAATCATACAGCAAATTTCCATTGGCTGTCTAATTTTACATATGGTAATGGTAAATGTTTCAATGCTACTCTCTCAATTTGTTCCACCCTCTTATTATTGTTAAAGATTGTTACTTAAGTAGAAACAATAAATTAGCAGCAGACAACTCTCTTTTCTGGTGATAAGACATCAGGTTTTTTAAAACCTTAGCTTTATTTAAAAAGAATTTGGAGATCTTGAAGTTAGACTTGAGAAAAATTTACCATACCTAGAAGTCACAATTAAAGACTTGAGAAGCTCTGAAGTTTTATTTGGGCTTAAGGGGTTTGCCTGTTAGCTCAGTTGGTAAAGAATTTGCCTGCAATTCAGGAGGCCCCAGTTAAATTCCTGAATCAGGAAGATCCGCTGGAGAAGGGATAGGATACTCACTCCAGTATTCTTGGGCTTCCCTTGTGGTTCAGCTGGTAAAGAATCCACCTGCAATATGAGAGACCTGGATTTGATCCCTGGGCTGGGACAATCCCTAGAGAAGGGAATGGCTACCCACTCCAATATTCTGGCCTGGAGGATACCATGGACTGTGTAGTCCATGAGGTTGCAAAGAGTTGGACACAACTTTCAGTAAATCACTAAAATTTATTTTCAAAGAGATAAATCTGAATACTTGCAATTTTTAGAAAATTTATTTAATTGGAAAATAATTGCTTTACAATATTGTATTGGTCTCTGCCATACATCAACATGAATCAGCTGTAGGTATATATATGTCCCCTCCCTCTTGAAACTCCCTCCCACCTCCCACCCCATCCCATCACTCTAGATTATCACAGCACTGGGACGCAACCTATCGCAAGAATAGAGCCTGCTTATCTCTCTTCTTCCTAAACAGGCCAATTTTTCCCGCTAGTATTTTTTCCTTTACAATAGCAATATAATAAAGCCCATTCTCCTAACGTGTTTTTCCTTTTGTCCCCTCTTCTACCTAAACTCCAATAAGCCACTTAAGAATTCATTATAATTGATATTCCATTGACTATATTTTCCTGGGCTTTATTTTCTGACTCCATTTCCTAGATGATAAATTAAAACTTTGTCTTTTATTTTTTTCCCACACACTAAACTTTCCTTCATCCTTTCCTATTAACTGTGAGGAATTATTTTTCATGCTCCCAGACCAGGAACCACTCCCCATCTCTCAATCTCCTTCTTCCATCACAAAGGTTAAATTTCCTTTTAAGGTACAACAGTACTCTGTAGTAGACTATTCAAATGAATTTAAGTGAACCAATTATATCTGAAGGAGATCTCAGAAGAACCCTCTCATCTAATGTGTCCCAAGAAAGATCACTATCTGATGAAAGTAGGCAAACAAAAATATACTGGGTGATGTAAGATAGGCTTGTGGGGGTGGTGGTGGTTTAGTCACTAAGTCATGTCCAACTCTTGCAACCCCATGGACTGCCAGACTCCTCTGTCCATGGGATTCTCCAGGCAAGAATACTGGAGTGGATTGCCAGTTCCTTCTCCAAAGACAGGCTTATATGTAATGAATAATTCATTTTCAAGCATTTGATGGTTTACCCTGTTTAGCATTATTTTTATTAAGATATCATAATAAAATGTTCTCCCACTTTAGCATTTTAAAATCAGTGTTCTCCCACAGTCTCCTTTTAATATCACTGAACAAATTCAGTTGTGTTCTACCTATAAAACTACTTCTCAAGATTATGAAGCTGAAGCTGTGAAACAACCCTCAGCAGGGCGAGGTCGGGTAAGTCACTCAGCCTTTCAGTGCTAACTAAAGAGGTTAATAGCCATCTGCTTCCCAGGATTATCTTGAGGCTCAAAAGTAATGATGTTATCCCTCTCATAAACTCTGATCCAGCCACATCAACTAGTCTGCCATTCCCAGATAGTTATCCAGTGTGCTTACTTGTACACTCTGTCTTTTCCTTCTTGGCTTCGCAATGTCCTAGTCACTTGAAAAGGCCCATGTAAATGTAAACTTCTCTGGCCAAAGTTCCCTCCTTCACCCCAGAAGCAGTAGTGGCTGCCTGCTGAACCCCCTTGCATTGCATGCAAATCTCAAGTAAAGCCTGAATCACAATATGATGACTTGTTTCCATGTCTGAATCCTTCTCTGGGTTTGTTAATTCTACAAGAATAAGCAAGTGTCTCAATTCCCTTTGTATCTATCACCTCTCATGATCTTAGGGTCTATTACAGAGCTTAGTAAATATTTGACACTCAATCAATATTTGTTGACCTAAAATTGCTTTTACATTCCTTGCACCAACAGATGTCTAAATGAACCTGCTAAACTGATAATGGCATAGCCCATTGTATAAAAATCAGAACAACATAGGCACTAATTCCACCACCACAGCTTCCACTTGTCGTAGCTATCAGAAAATCAAGATGCTGTTTCAGTAGCATATGGGACTATTTCCAAACCAAGAATTTTTGACAGTCCCCATGCTTCCCTGTTGGACTGTTTAACTTGCTGTTGACCCATTTGCATTTCGGCAACTAGATCCTCCCTTGCTAATAATTCAGCTACATTAATTTTTCCATATTCAGGGTAGTATTCTCTCTCTAACCTCACTATTTGGGGTTTGTGAAATAGGATATTCATATTAAAACCAACAAGAATTTGTGGTTACATGGCTTTCAGTATACCAGGAATGGAGTTCACATTTTTAATATTCTCAACCCATGTTGTTTGTATACCTCTACTGGATCATGTCTTAAATAAATTTTCTGAAATCTAGGTATTCATCATAGACCATAAAGTAAAATAAATTATAATTTATTTCTGGGAAATAAAGTAAGCTGAGGATGATGTGTTCCATCTTCTGATGGAATGCAAATTTACCATTAAAAGACAAATTCTTCACTTCCAAAGTTTGAATAGGGTGGTGCTTTAAAAAGCATTCCATCTGGTTAAATTTAGGGTGCTGAAAAAAGCCCACTATAAGAATATTCTCTGGCTCTGGACCCATAACATTTTTACTTGATTATGAACTGGATTCATTTTCATTTACTTGAAGCCCTTCCACATCACTATTTTTTTCCCTTCTGCAACAAGGCAAAGTTGTCACCATACGTTGACTTCAGTAATATTGTCTTCTCTGAATAATGCATTTCAGATCCATTGCTGCCTGTAAAAGAAAAGCTTGTCTGTACAGGCTGACATTTTTAAAGGATATTTCTAAAGAGTTTACTTGTTGTTGTTGTTTTTAATTTTACTCATTCACTGGCTGATTTCTTCTCAGTCTCATTCTCTTTCCTACCTTGCCCTTCTACCTGACCCTGTGACTCCCTGAATCTTATCCTATCAGGATTCAATCAACAACCTTTTGTATCTCAGCTATTGCAATAATATTCATGACCTTCATCTCAGGATTCCTACTTTTAGTGGATTCCATATGGATAAAATTAAAACAAATGAATGAACAACAAATGAACCAACAGCCCAATTCATTCCACCTGCTGATTGATAGGCAAACTGATGACATAGTGACCCATCCCCTTTATACAGATATTCAAAGGGTCTGTGGGTAGAGACCATACATATTATAAAGGAAAAGAATAAAGTCAAATATGAAGTAAATGAAAATGCTGGGGAAAAAAATCTATCTTGCTTCATCAACAGTCTTGCCAGAAAATTCAGTAAATTTCTGAAGGTCAACCAATTAGACCATGCAAATTTGGGGGCTCTCCAACAGAAAAGAAAGAGATTCACCTAGAAAGTCAAATGTTATTGACAAGTCTTTTAAAATATAGAGAAGTAAATAGGCCCTATTTTAGAACTGTAAGGGACTTCAGAGATAACCTTGTCCACATGGTTAAACCTATCCCATTTCAAACACCAATGTATTTCAGTAGTGAGGCAAATTTTAAAGATTTAATTGGGTTCCAAATAGCCTGGATGGATAGATATTAAGGTCTGGCACTCTCAAACAACAAAAAATATCAGGTCTTTTTTATTACACCCTATGGAAAAGCTGTAAGGATGACTGAAAAAACTGAAGTGATATTTGTGTTTAAGTAGCTGTCCCTGTCTTCATCCATTCACCTAACAATTGGTTGCTGTGCATTTACTATATGAAGACACTGTGCCTTCTGGTGAGATTATATAGTAAGGTTACAATGGTAAGGTAGGTAGATGAGGTCCTTTTCTTACAGAGCTGATCATGTTAAATAATACTTAAAACAGATCATGAACTCCTTATTGCCAATTTCAGACTGAAATTGAAGAAAGTAGGGAAAACTGCTAGACCATTCAGGTATGACCTAAATCAAATCCCTTATGATTATACAGTGGAAGTGAGAAATAGATTTAAGGGCCTAGATCTGATAGACAGAGTGCCTGATGAACTATGGAATAAGGTTCGTGACATTGTACAGGAGACAGGGATCAAGATCATTCTCCTGGAAAAGAAATGCAAAAAAGCAAAATGGCTGTTTGAGGAGGCCTTAAAAATAGCTGTGAAAATAAGAGAGGTGAAAAGCAAAGGAGAAAAGGAAAGATATAGGCATCTGAATTCAGAGTTCCAGCGAATAGCAAGATGAGATAAGAAAGACTTCTTCAGCGATCAATGCAAAGAAATAGAGGGAAAGAACAGAATGGAAAAGACTAGAGAGCTCTTCAAGAAAACTAGAGATACCAAAGGAACATTTCATGCAAAGATGAGCTCGATAAAGGACAGAAATGGTCTGGACCTAACAGAAGCAAAGATATTAAGAAGAGGTGGCAAGAATACATGGAAGAACTGTGCAAAAAAGATCTTCAAGACTCAGATAATCATGATGATGTGATCACTCATCTAGAGCCAGACATATTAGAATGTGAAGTCAAGTGGGCCTTAGAAAGCATCACTATGAAAAAAGCTAGTGGAGGTGATGGAATTCCAGTTGAGCTCTTTCAAATCCTGAAAGATGATGCTGTGAAAGTGCTGCACTCACTATGCCAGCAAATTTGGAAAGCTCAGCAGTGGCCACAGGACTGGAAGAGGTCAGTTTTCATTCCAATCCCAAAGAAAGGCAATGCCAAAGAATGCTCAAACTACAGCACAATTGCACTCATCTCACATGCTAGTAAAGCAATACTCAAAATTCTCCAAGCCAGGCTTCAGCAATATGTGAACCATGAACTTCCAGATGTTCAAGCAGGTTTTAGAAAAGGCAGAGGAACCAGAGATCAAATTGCCAACATCTGCTGGATCATGAAAAAGCAAGAGAGTTCCAGAAAAACATCTATTTCTGCTTTATTGATTATGCCAAAGCCTTTGACTGTGTGGGTCACAATAAACTTTGGAAAATTCTGAAAGAGATAGGAATACCAGACCACCTGACCTGCTTCTTGAGAAATCTGTATGCAGGTCAGGAAGCAACAGTTAGAACTGGACATGGAACAACAGACTGGTTCCAAATAGGAAAAGGATTACGTCAAGGCTGTGTATTGTCATCCTGCTTACTTAACATCTATGCAGAGTACATCATGAGAAACGCTGGGCTGGAAGAAACACAAGCTGGAATCCAGATTGCCAGAAGAAATATCAATAACCTCAGATATGCAGATGATACCACCCTTATGGCAGAAAGTAAAGAGGAGCTAAAGGGCCTCTTGATGAAGGTGAAAGAGGAGAGTGAAAAAGTTGGCTTAAAGCTCAACACTCAGAAAATGAAGATCATGGGATCCAGTCCCATCAGTTCATGGGAAATAGATGAGGAAACAGTGGAAACAGTGTCAGAGTTTATTTTGAGGGGCTCCAAAATCACTGCAGATGGTGACTGCATCCATGAAATTAAAAGACACTTGCCCCTTGGAAGAAAAGTTATGACCAACCTAGACAGCATATTCAAAAGCAGAGACATTACTTTGCCGACTAAGGTCCATCTAGTCAAGGCTATGGTTTTTCCTTTGGTCATGTATGGATGTAAGAGTTGGACTGTGAAGAAGGCTGAGTGCCGAAGAATTGATGCTTTTGAACTGTGGTGTTGGAGAAGACTCTTGAGAGTCCCTTGGACTGCAAGGAGATCCAACCAGTCCATTCTGAAGGAGATCAGCCCTGGGATTTCTTTGGAAGGAATGATGCTAAAGCTGAAACTCCAGTACTTTGGCCACCTCATGACAAGAGTTGACTCATTGGAAAAGACTCTGATGCTGGGAGGGAGTGAGGGCAGGAGGAGAAGGGAATGACTGAGGATGAGATGGTGGATGGCATCCCGGACTCAATGGACGTGAGTCTGAGTGAACTCCGAGAGATGGTGATAAACAGGGAGGCCTGGTGCGCTGCGATTCATGGGGTCTTCAAAGAGTCGGACACGATTGAGTGACTGAACTGAACTGAACTGCTCTAAATACTTTATATATGTATTAAGCTATTACAGGCTTCCCAGGTGGCTCAGCCATTAAAGAATCTACCTGCAATGCAGGAGACCCAGGTTAAAGTCCCTTAGTTGCGAAGATACCCTGGAGAAGGTAACCCACTCCAGTATTCTTGTCTGGAGAATTCCATGGACAGAGGAGCCTAGTGGGCTACAGTTATTGGGGTCACAAAAAGTCGGACATGACTAAGCAACTAATATTTTCACTTTAAGCTATTAAATCCTCACTATTTTTGAGAAGTAGATATTATAGTCCCATCTTACAGTTAAGGAAACTGAGGCATGGAAAGTAACTTATTCAATGTCAGATAGCTAGTTTAAATGTTAAAACTGCACTTTGAACACAGGTCACTTGGCTCCATCACCCATGCTCTCCACCCTTAGTGCATTGTGAGGAGAGGTGGACATTAATCCTATGATTATGTAGATCAATGTGTAATCACAAAGTGAGATAACTGCTAGAAAAGAAAGGAAATGGAGTTCAAAGAGAACACAGGATAAAGAAGACTTACCTTGGGGTGGGGGGTTGAGGGGTTAGCTGTCAGAGAAATGTCACTTAAGCCATGAAACCTGAGTGTAACTTAACTTGGCATCAGGGGAGAACTTTTCAGACAGGGATCAGTGTATGAAAACTCTTTGGTAGGAGGAAGTCTGGTGAGTGTGGGGAACAAACTGAGACTGAAGTGGCTGAAAGGCAAAACGGAAGGATCGTGCAAGGTGAGGATGAAAGAAGGCCAGTTCTAATGGAGCATCAGAGAATTAAAGTCACATTAGGGCTTCCCTGGTGGCTCAGTGGTAAAGAATCTGCCTGCCACGCAGGAGACTTGGGTTCCACCTCTGGGTTGGAAAGATTCCCTGGAGAAGGAAACGGCAATCTATGCTGGTATTCTTGCCTGGGAGATCCCATGGACAGAGGAGCTTGGCAGGCTACAGTCCATGGGATCACAAGAGTTGGACACGACTTATAGAGACTAAAGCATCACCATCACCTGTTTGAATTCTAAGTACAGTAAGAAGCCACTGAAAATTTTAAGCTAGTGAGTGACACATTGATTGAAAAATCATTTGGGCTACCATTTGGAAAAAGACCCAAGTGGATATAGGGTACCAATTACACAGCCCAGCCCTTGTAGTGTTCTAAGTAAGAAGTGACTGATTTTCTCATGAAATCCAAAATCATTCATATCTCTATTGGCCAGGAAAAAGAAGTCTTATTCTATGTATTCTCTCTCCTAACTAAGGTGGCTTGTTTTTCAACTAAGCAGCTGAGTTGAACAAATTGAAAAGGTCAATAGGAAAATTACTCTAGAGACTGGTATATTACCTATATTTGATTTTTGCCTACTACTTTCCCATTCAGTTTGATTTACAGATATGGTTGCTTAGAGAAGATATAAGCTGACACTTCAGTTTCTATCAGAGATTCTCTAGTCTTGGAGATAATTATATCAGGCAGGCCAAGAACCAAAAATTGTATCCAAATATAGACACTATGATATTATGGAAGAAGATTGGATTTTAGAACCACATAGATTCACAATTTTCTAGCTATATGAACTTAGGCGAATTATTCAAGTTCTCTTTGCCTTAGTTTCTCTGTATATAAAATGAAGATCTTAAAATCCACCTTATAGAATATCTATAAAAATTAGACATTATATATATTACTACCTAGAATATACTAGTTGCTCAATTAACACAACATATTATTGGACTCTTTTTTTTTTTTTAATTGATTAGCTCTCATTCTTGCCTGGAAAATCCCATGGATGGAGAAGCCTGGTAGGCTACAGTCCATGGGGTCACAAAGAGTCAGACACAACTGAGCAACTTCACTTTCATTTTCTGGACTCAGCCATTTACCATTTACTTGATTTCTTGAAACTCTACTATTGACCAAACACTATGGTAGATGCTTAGGTATAGCTAGACAATATGATGTAGATTCTACCATCTAGAAATATGATAGACAGTGATGGTAGCTATTTTCTACTTCTTCATTTTGAATAAAATCCCAATTTTTTGTGGAAGAGAGAATTTAACTAACCCCAGTATGAATCACAACTATGTAAGACAATGGTTAAGAATCCCCTTCCCCTTTGCCAATGACTCCTGAGATAGACAAGGAACTCATCATAGTCAATGAGATTTAAGTAGCCTTGGAAGACTTCTGGGAACAATTTTCTTCCATGATAAGAACAGCCTCTCTTCCTCCAACCTTGTTTTCTTCTCCAAAATTATGCTTGGAGCTTCCATAGTTCATCTTGAGATACTATCAACTCACTAAGTATGACAAAGCAAGAAGCTCAGATCTTTAGTGGTTTCATTGAATTGCAAAACAAATCTAGGCCCTTCTGCTGAAGACTCGTCATTCACTAACAAGGTGTTAAGACTACTGAGATAGAAGTCTAAAGCAAATGATTGTATCGGTAAGTAAGCAATAGAAATACTACTCATTCCTTTATTCAGTGATAAACTTTTATTAAACATGTATCCAGGCAACCTCCATAGTCAAATGAATCTTTCTTTTAAGGTAAAATGTGAACCAAGAGGTGTAGGAGCAAACCAAGAAGTTTCACTGCCTGAGCAAATTATTCTGTCATTCTATTCATGGTTCACTTTGCCCCCTTAACAGGCAAAGAAGTAAAATCCTGTTGGCTAGAAGCAACATTGTCCAGTGCATCTAGGGGGATATCAAACTCCATCCTGCAACTAAGAGGGCATTTAAAGAAAGAAATAAACTGCATACTAGCCAGTATTTTTCTGGCAAAAATCTTTCTTATCACAAAAGAGAAGCCTATGCCTTCGAAACATTATAGGATTCTCAAGGTTTGGCCACCGTGATAAACTTAATATTATTTCCATTCTGTTTCAGGATTTTGCTGGGACAAAATTATTTGGTGATTTAACTTGTTTGTTTTGTCTTATTCTTAGATAAAATGTAAGTGAACATCCAATAGAACTTGACAGTTTTCTTCCATGAGAGTACTATAAAAATTGCAGCATTTCCATAGGAATGTGATTAATGTCAAGCTTTGGAGCCAATGGCGTGGCTCTCCTGCTGCCTCTCCACCTGTCTCCTGCCAGGTGAGCATATCCAGCCACTGTTCCTCCTGACTGCCAGATGATGCTCTCCTGCTGATCTGTCCACTGTTTGGTGGTATCTTCATAAGATCTTACCACCTGTTAAGAACTGACTCCTCAACTCTTTCAGAATGTATTCTTCACTTTGAACTGGATTTTAATGTGCTGCATGGAAGTATCATTTCTCTAAAGGAATCCTTAGGAAAATTCAATCCCATTCAGAAGAGCAATCAATGATGGGATGATCAAGATTGAGTACAGGGTTTTTAATACAGCAAATTGCTCGCTTTACCATTTCACCTTCAAAATCCTCAGTTAACCTATGTGATAAGAGAAGCAGCTACTATTGTTTCATTCTATGAGGAATCCAAGACAATGAAAGCATAATCAATAGGCTCAAAACTCACTGCTAGCTAACATTACAGCCTAGTTTTCTGTTTGTTTAATTTCCTAATCCCATGCTGTATCACTTGCCTCTAAATAAAATGGCACAGGTACTTTGGACTTCTTTAATTAGTTTGCAGGAAAGAAATTGTTTGCCATAAAAGAAATCCAGAATAGCCATAATAAAGGAACACCCAGAGATGTCTTCTATAGAGAAAAAGGGTGGGCATAAAACATGATGGATACGTTGCGTATAAGTTCTGAGATCCAGAGTCTCACCTGAAAGCAAGAGTGAGTTTGATGTTGCCCCTAAATTGCTGCTCTACACAAATTAGCATTTTGCCAGCCAGCTGAGATGGGGCAGAAACAATTGGTCTGCAGTCAGCCAGAAAGAAAAACAGCAGCAAAGTGCATAGTGTTACTTTTCCCACACTGAACGAGGCATTAACTTCGAAGTCTCTGACCCTTTAAATCTGTGTGACAATAATTAATGGGAGAGAGATAACTAATATTTAGATTTGCCCTCAAAATCCTAACTAATAAGAACACAGGTTACATAAGGAGACATGAGAGTCTCACAGTTTCCTGCATTTGTTTCCAGCAGGTGAGGCATTAATTTCTTTTTCACTATGCTTGAGCTCCTATCTATTCCAACAATGTTGTCACATGCTAGGTGGGAGCAAATGGCTGGGAATCTGAATGAAGGAGAAAAAGTTCAGTTTTGAGGATTTACTCATCTATTAGTGACTCTGGCCTCTGGTAGGAGACAAAATCTCTTATTGACCTTAAAAATACATCCTTTTCATGCTGTGCATTTTCCTAACCTTATTTTAGAGCACTGGCAACTTTTCAGTAGTTGGGCAACACACTCTTAGAAATCAGTTCCCTTCTCTTGGTTCAAAGTTCTTTGTTTTTTGTTTTTTTAAAAAAGGTATATTGAGCTAGAACATTGGTTTCAAAATCTCCTGCATTAGAATCTTTTCAAAATACAATGCTTCTTTCACTCTCAACTCCTCAACTTACTGAATAAGGAAGTCTGAAAAGGAATCTATTTTTAAGAAGTTTCCCACGCAATTATGATGCCCAACTCAGGTTGAAAACCACTGGATTACTTAATCAATATTGTTAGTTATCTAAAGTAGACAGTCTCTAGGCTTCTAGTGATCTCTTCATTCAACAAAAACAATGCCTGAAATAGAAGCCAAAAATAAACATTGTATCACTCTCTTTTCAGTCCCTCCAGATAAATATCATAGGAGACATGGCTGTGGTTTGATAAAGAGGAAATTTTAAATTTATGGAGACGATGGGTGACCATATTTTTGAAAGAATGTTCTAGGCTCATAAGAAACCAAATACCAAACACGTTTAAACTTTTTGCAACAAATTAAAGATCATATGTTCTTTAACTATTCAAAAATGGTTTCTCTCTTTTCCTGTCACCTCTTTTCATTTGATTTTGTAATAACGTTTTTGTGCTCTATTCAGTAAAAGTGAGAGAAAGGTAGTCTTTAAAATGTTATGTCTTTCTTCTTAATATTTTTTAATACAAAGCAGCTTAAGTCTTTACCTTAAGCCTGACTTAGCCAGATCTCCTGTTCTACCTGATTATTCAGTCATAGAAGGCTCTCTACTTTTTGTCCCCTTACCAGTCAAGTCCACTCAAAACTAATTGATAAACTGGAGAAGGTAAGAATAAAGCTGCCTTCTGATTTGCTTTTGTTTCACTTCAAAGATACTGTATTATATTGCTTCTTCAGGTCTTCAAATAGAAAAACCCAAGATTTAACCTCAGAATTTTTCCAACAAAGTGAAACTTAAAAAATCTCATTGGTAGAAGAGAGGATAAGAATTTGCTTCAAGCTTCAAAAAGTGGCAAAGTAAGCAGCACAGTCACTTCATTCAACAAGAATTTCTGGAACTACTATACAATGTGCCTGGCACCATGCTGAGTGCTATGGATACAACAGTGAACAAGAAGGAATCTTCAAAATTTTGGCACTGCTAAAACCAAGGATTCTTTTACACAGGGTAGATATATCTTACAAAATATTAAAATAGTATCTTACATTTACGTAGTGCCTTATACATATGTCACCATTTGACAATTATAAGACTCTCTGAGACAGGCAGAGCAGGTATTATTCTCGTTTTGTATTTCCTAATGGCAATGGTTAGTAAGCACAGATACTTTGTCTGTAGAGCACCATGCTAAGCAAGCACTGTAGACAAATCTTACATTAGCATGATTTTTATCCCCATTTTATATTTAGAAAACTGACATTTAAGAGAGGTCACATAGGGAGTGAAGGAACAGAGCCAGGATTTGACCCCAGGTCTGTGTTTTTAAGAGTCCATATGCTTAAAATTTTGCTGAATTCTGAAAGATTATTTGTCCAGAGTTATCTGGCTACTAAGCACCAGTTTTGATCCATAATTTCTGATTCCATTTATAAATATCTATTGAAGATACTCTGTATAGAAAAACACAGTTTCTGTAGAGAGGAAAGATTCCATTGTTTTTAATCTCAAGTAATTCAGAATGGACTTTAAGAAGAATGTGGCCTCTTAGGGAAAGAGTCAAAAGTCTTCCCTGCCTGTTAATGAATAATATTATTTATTTGTGAACATGTAAAATGCAAATAATACTTTTTGAATTTCAAATAATTAAAAGCTCCTTGACTTTCAAGGAAACAGTCACAGAATCAAGCTATGTACAATAGAGCAGAACAAAAGTGAAGCTAATAGATAAGCACATTTTAAAAAGAAATGAATGAGTACATTGCTGGGCACTAGATCTCTATATCCGATACTGACAGTAAAAAAGAATGGCCAAAATTACAGGAAAGTGCTACCAAGAGCTTCTACCAGGAACCTATTTACTGCAAAGGTAATGTGGTCTTGACATAGATTATTTTGAAAATTATAGCATCTCCTCTAAAGTTGATATGGAAAATCTAGAATCTTATTTAGCACTTATGTGTTCATCAAATATGCTACAATAACCATCCTAGCTTAAAAATGTCATAGTCCAATCCTTCATTTAGAAAAATGAAAGGTAAAGTGAAGAAAAGCAGCTTAGCAATTATTCTCCATGGGAAAAATGACTATAAATTAAGAGCACCTCATAAATTATTTGCAGACATGTCTATATTAGAATGAAATAAGATCTTTCAGAGGATAACACACCTGTGCCATGGATAATTGCCCTCATTCACAAATAATAAGTGGTCCACCAGATGTTTAGCCCCATACAGACATATGCAAGGCAAAGCAGTAGGAGAAGGAGTTTCAGTTCATACCAGAGACGATCTTTTTTTATCTTTTACAAGCACTCATGCTGTGTTAGCAGCTTATTTAGTAAGGTAACCAAAATCAAAGAGGATTCCAACTGTTAAGTACTAACATTTCATTTCAGTTATTAAACTTACAGGTAGAGAAAAACCACAGGATCATTAGAAACCTGAAGTTTATATTAGATGCCTATATTTCTTTTGTTTGCTTTTTCAATTTTGACAGATGCAAACAAAGATTTTCTTGAATTTCAAGGGTCTCATCAAAATGAAAAAGATTGCAAAGCTAAATTAAAGTTCCATATGTGACTAGAATCAACTTTATCAAATGAATGATTCCATTTTGGAAAATAAATATTTGGTCCCAAACTACCACTCCTGTTCTTTGTAATATTTTAATGTATCAAAAGACATTATCTTGTTATGTGGCAGCCTGGATGGGAGGGGAGTTTGGGGGAGAATGGATACATGTACATGTATGGCTGAGTCCCTTTACTGTTTCACCTAAACTATCACAACATTGTTTGTTAATCAGCTACACCTCAATACAAAGTAAAAAGCTTTTCAAAAAATCTAAAAAAAAAAAGACATTATCTAAAATAAAGACTGATACAGTTTTTAAAATACTGGCAGTTATTAAAATATTGTATTTATTCATTGGGTCATTTGGTGTTTAGCAGTGGCCTAGGTATAATTGACAGTGAATCCTTAAGTTTAAACTACGTGACACTATTATAAATATTATAGAACTGGTGTGTATTAAGTCTCTTCAGTCATGTCCAACTCTTTGAGACCCCATGGACTATAGCCTGCCAGGCTCCTCTGTCCATGGAATTTTCCAGGCAAGAATACTGGGGTGGTTTTCCCTTTCTTACTCCAGGAGATCTTCCCAACCCAGGGATCGAACCCACATCTCCTGTGCCTCCTGCATTGGCAGGGGGATTCTTCATCACTGAGCCATGGGAGAAGCCCAATGATTACATCTACAAATAAATAATAATTATATTTGCAGCCTCATCACATAAAGCACTTGCAAGCTAAGGTATAGTAAATGTATCTTTAGTCATGCCAGTGGACTATCAAGATCAGTATAACATCTCTCTCACATCAAAGGAGATGTTGTGTGAAGATAACATCACCTTCCTTGATGACAAACTCAAAAGAGCACAGTGAATCCACCCTGAAGTATCCAGGAGCTTTGTTAATAATAACACATCTATACTATTGACATCTAGCATTCTTTCCTCTCTGAAGCTGGGAAATGCTTCCAGGCATACACCATCATATACATGCATACACAGTGTATGGGAACATCCATACTTCTCTATGACCCTGCCGCTAGAGTTAAATAGCCCAGGAGTAGACACTCAACACTAGCTAGACCAATCAGAGTCCTTAAAAGAAAGTCAGCCTCCTGCTTTGGAAGAGCCTTTGGTGAGGGGCCAAAAACTTGGAAGAACCAAGCCTGTAGGGAGAGTGTGTAAAACCAAAAGGCAGAGGAGAAGCAGTGATGAGAAACAGAATGAGTCCTGAGGTATGTCTGGTCTCTGGTTCTAGCTGCTCCTATGACTCTGTTGAATCCCCATTCTCTTAGCTTAGCTGTGCAAATTGTACTTGGATTCCATGAAATAATAATAATAATGCCTTTCTGGCCTAAAGCTAGCTTGATTTCTATAGCTTATAATCAAAGAGACCTAACAAATCTTATTAAATATATGTAGCCTGTAAGTGAACTTTCAAGTATTTTCTTTCAAACTTCAGATGGACTTACATACAATTTAAAATTCAAGCACAATATAAGCAGATGTGTGTGTGTGTGTGTGTGTGTGTGTGTGTGTGTGTTAGATGCTCAGCTGTGTCCGACTCTTTGTGATCCCATGGACTGTAGCTCTCCAGGCTCCTTTGTCCATGGAATTCTCCAGGCAAGAATACTGGAGTGAGTTGCCTTTCCCTTCTCCAGGGTATCTTTCCAACCCAGGGATTGAACCCAGGTCTCCGGCATTATGGGCAGATTCTCTACTGTCTGAGCCACTAGGGAAGCTATAATACAAGCAGAGTCAGAGATAAAACTGAGCATAGTACATCTAAGGGAAGAAAAGCAGCAAGGATCACCAGGGTGAACAGATTTTTGCAATGGAGATGACAAAGCAGTTTCATCAGGGATAAAAGGAAAGTAAAGCATGAAGAGCACCAGAGTCCTTCAAGGAGCAGTGTTTACAGTGTACACTGAAGCAAGGGAGTAATGCAGTGAAAACAACATTTTAGAAAAATTACAGGTGAAGGATTAGAAAGAAAAATAATAGAAGTCCATGTAGGGATCTCTGCAGTTGACTCATACTGATGGTTTTGAGAAGAAAGAACCAAAAGAGTTCATATTTTATAAGAATAATTGATTGGGAGGCAGTGGGGATGTGAGAAATGATACTTATTACATCATATGTAAGTCATAAATCTCTCTCCATTTTAAAGTATAATATGGTGGCAGTTGTGGTTTAATCGCTGTCATGTCCAACTCTTGAAATCCCATGGACTGGGGCCCACCAGGCTCTTCTGTCCCTGGGAATTCCCAGGCAAGCATACTGGAGTGGGTAGCCATTTCCTCTCCAGGGGATCTTCCCAACCCAGGGATTGAAACTGCGTCTTCTGCATTGCAGGTGGATTCTTTATCCACTGAGCCACCACGGAAGCAATATCTACACACATATATGTACTTTACACATGCACATATATTTTAATCTTCTTAGAAATATTACATTAAAATTGTTTATAGAAGAGTCAATATAGTGAAAATGAGTATACTACCCAAAGCAATTTACAGATTCAATGCAATCCCCATCAAGCTACCAACAGTATTTTTCACAGAACTAGAACAAATAATCTCAAGATTTGTATGGAAATACAAAAAACCACGAATAGCAAAAGCAATCTTGAGAAAGAAGAATGGAACTGGAGGAATCAACTTGCCTGACTTCAGGCTTTACTACAAAGCCACAGTCATTAAGACAGTATGGTACTGGCACAAATACAGAAATATAGATCAATGGAACAAAATAGAAAGCCCTGAGATAAACCCACACACGAATGGACACTTTATCTTCGACAAAGGAGGCAAGAACATACAATGGAGTAAAGACAGTCTCTTTAACAGTGGTGCTGTAAAAGCTGGTCAACCACTTGTAAAAGAATGGAACTAGACCACTTTCTAACACCACACACAAAAATAAACTCAAAATGGATTAAAGATCTAAACGTTAAGACCAGAAACTATAAAACTCTTTGAGGAGAACATAGGCAAAACACTTTCGGACATACATCACAGCAGGATCCTCTATGATCCACCTCCCAGTATACTGGAAATATAAGCAAAAGTAAACAAATGGGACCTAATTAAAATCAAAAGCTTCTTACACACATATGGACACCTTATCTTCGACAAAGGAGGCAAGAACATACAATGGAGTAAAGACAGTCTCTTTAACAGGTGGTGCTGGAAAAGCTGGTCAACCACTTGTAAAAGAATGGAACTAGATCACTTTCTAACACCACACACAAAAATAAACTCAAAATGGATTAAAGATCTAAATGTAAGACCAGAAACTATAAAACTCCTTGAGGAGAACATAGGCAAAACACTCTCGGATATACATAACCTTCTTCATACCCATTTCATATACCTCCTGCCTTCCTTTTCCTCACTCTATGCATTTGCTCATGCTCACACTCAATCATGCCTGACCCTGTGAGACCCTATAGACTGTAGCCTGGCAGGCTCCTCTGTCCATGGGGATTCTCCAGGCAAGAATACTGGAGTGGGTTGCCATTTCCTCCTCCAGGGGATTTAAGCGCTGTGGGTGTTGACTTACCTACCAAACCGTATGCTTCTTACAATCATAAATATGGTATATTTAGATATCAAAATAATGAAATTAATGCCTATTCTACAGTAACTAGTACACACAAAATACACAATGGTGACCAGCATATATGCTGAAATAAATATCAAATTAACACTGTCAGAGTATCTAGCTTATTACACAAGCTGGATGATGTAAGTATTCACAGAAAAATCCACTTTAGACATCCTCACTGTTAACCTTTAAAACCTGCAGTCTTAGCTTATTTCTTCCTGATCAGTGGATAAAACTGGGCAGGTGTTCAGGTCACTTTGTGTAACTCGAGAGTCCCCTTTAGTTGATATAACAAATTTTAAACCTTAGTGCAAATTTTAAACCTTAGTGCAAATTTTAAACCTTTAAAATTTTTCCTCTTTGTTAACCAATTCATACCTTCCTCTCTGTGAACGCTTCAGTAGGGAGGGAAGCATGCTGATGTTCTTTCCATCTTTTCTTTCTCTCCTGCTTATTTCCTGAAGGCTTGGATCCTTGAGGAGTAAAGTACAGAGAAGGAAAAGATGTAAGGTGTAGGGAAGACCTCAGTAAACTGTTATAGTTATAAACTGTCTTTATCTTCTCTTGATGGGTTCTAAACCTGAATCTTTTCCTCTTAAGGTACTTTTGTGGGTGGCAACCCACTCCAGTGATCTTGCCTGGAGAATTCCAGGGACTGGGGAGCTTGGTGGGCTGCCGTCTATGGGGTTGCACAGAGTCGGACACGACTGAAGCGACTTAGTAGTAGTAGTATTGGTAGTAGTGGGTTTCTCAGATATATTTTCTAGGAGTCAGTTTTTCTTCTGGGTCAGTTTTACCCCTCCATGCTGCCCTGGTTCATACCTGTCCAAAGGGAAACATGTAATTTTGCCCCACTTTTGCTGAAAATACAATTGCAACTAAAATATTCCTCTTGCTCTATTCAGCCACCTCAGGCAAGTTGAGCTGCAAATCCTTTAAAAAAAAGAAAAATTGAAGTATAGTTGATTTACAGTATTGTGCTAGTTTCAGGTGTACAGCAAAGTACAGCAGGTGTACAGGTTTCAGGTATACAGCAACGTGATTCTGTCATATATTTATATATATATATATATATATACACACACACACACACTCAGTTTTATATATATATATATATATATATATATATGTATATGCTTGTTGTTATTGTTCAGTTGCTAAGTCACGTCCGACTCTGCCACCCCATGGATTGCACCACTCCAGGCTTTGCTGTCTCACCGTATCTCAGGATTTAGTCAAATTCATATCCAATGAATCAGGAACGCCATCGAACCATCTCATCCTCTGCCACCTCCTCCTCCTACTGCCTGCAATCTTTGCCAGCATTAGAGTCTTTCCCAATCAGTCGGCTCTTCACACCAGGAGGCCAAAGTACAGGAACTTCAGCATAAGTCCTACCAATGGATATTCAGGATAGGTTTCCTTTAGGATTGACTGATTTGATCTCCTTGCAGTTTAAGGGACTCTCAAGAGTCTTCTCCAGACTTTTTTCTCCACATTTTGAAAGCATCAATTATTTGGCACTCAGCCTTCCTTATGGTCCAACTCTCACATCTATACATGACTACTGGAAAAACTATAACTTTGACTGTATATGATTATTTTCCATTATGGTTTACTATAAGATATTGAATACATTTCCTGTGCTATTCAATAAATTCTTATTGCTTATCTATTTTATGTACAGTAATTTGTATAGGCTTTTAATTTTCAAACTTCTACCAACAAATATCAGTCACCAGTGTTGCAGTCAAAAGCATATGTTTGCTGCTGCTGCTAAGTTGCTTCAGTTGTGTCTGGCTCTGTGCAACCCCATAGACGGTGGCCCACCAGGCTCCCCTGTCCCTGCAATTCTCCAGGCAAGAGTACTGGAGTGGGTTGCCATTTCCTTCTCCAATGCAAGCAAGTGAAAAGTGAAAGTGAAGTCGCTCAGTCGTGTCCGACTCTTCAGGACCCCATGGACTGCAGTCTACCAGGCTCCTCCGTTCATGGGATTTTCCAGGCGAGAGAGACTTATCTGAGGTGGCTCTGGTGGCATTAGAGACATGGAGTTGTGCAATGGCAATGGAACCGTCATTAGAGACCTGAAAATGTTTTTCTAGCTATAAGAACTTGATTCCACCTTTCCCCTTTAGCTCTAGACCAAGACTTGTTTTGTGAGCTACTTAAAAGTCTTCCCATAAAAACATCTTTTGATAAGTTAACAGCTAATGCATTTTCTCATCAAAAATACAATAAAAACCAGTTGTATAAAGTAAAAATTAATGAGTGACTATAACAGCAACAGTATATAAATTTCTAATTTTTTTACTTCTATTACTGTTACAAAGTTACTATATGATGTACTTGCTAAACCATCACCCCGAACTTACTTCTTGCCACAAAAATGAGAAAAATGTACGAAACCAATAAAGTATAATTTAGCAACTCCAATTCAGTGCCCATTGTATTTCTTTCAATTACCACTACTTATGCAAAAATACTGACCCATATCTTAATTATTAATGAAAGCAGGTAAAATAAGTAGTACAATTTGGAAGCTGAAAATTTAGAAATTAAAACCATGTAGAGATTCAGACTGATAGTGTTTAATAAATACAGTGCAAAACACACGCTGAATTAAAGACATCATATTCTATAATTATGTGCTATATGGAAAATGGTCACATGCCATTGTCACAAAACTGACAAAACTGTATTGATGGTGAGACTTGTAAAAAGGAAAGTATTTAAAATCTTACAGCTGACCTTTATGGCAGTTTCATAGTTCAGTAACAAATGAGCTAATTTTGCAAAATTTATGCTCCTATGATAGTAATCCTTGCTTAGACAAGTTTGAAAGTGCTGCAACTTATATAATGTCAAGCCGTTTGTGGTCTAATCTTATCACTTATAAATTAACAACAAGTGCAATAGACCGAACTCTAACTGAAAAGGACTTTAAATCTCTATAGAAGACATTCAAAATGCCAAAAATATGTTTTTTAATACAGAAAGAACTTATAAAATTCTTCTTCATATCATATATACTATCTTATATAATGTCAAGCCGTTGTGGTCTAATCTTATCACTTATAAATTAACAACAAGTGCAATAGACCGAACTCTAACTGAAAAGGACTTTAAATCTCTATAGAAGACATTCAAAATGCCAAAAATATGTTTTTTAATACAGAAAGAACTTATAAAATTCTTCTTCATATCATATATACTACACACATTATTAGCATGTCCCCTGATTTCTCATTTCCTCTACAATGTCCATTAAAATTTCCATCTATACCAGTCTGGGCTAGATTTACATTTTTCAATCTATTCACCTAAGACTTCTGCATCTTATTATTTGTTTTCTTGCCAGTAAATATGTACTATTCAAATAAATCTATCCAGTGAGCCTTAGAGACTCCAATTTGTCTCCTCAAATATTATCTTGATTTTGCACATTAAAAGTGCATAAATAGAAAAGGCAAAAGATAATTCTCCTTAATCAGTTCAGGAATGGAAAGGGATGTGAAAATAATGCTATAAGATTTATCTTATCATATTAAGGACAATAAATATTGAGATAATGATATCATATTAGGGACAATAAATATTGAGGTAATGATGCTTATTGCTTTGTCAATAATATAAGATTAAAATAATCTAGAGTCATATACGTGTGTGTGTAAGAAAGAGTGTGGAGGCAGAATTATCTGCATCTATACGATAAATATAAACTGACTCAATGATATCACACTGGATGTACAACACAGGGTCATTAACTATGTATGCATGTTGTACAACAGATCTTTAGAATTTATCTGTCTTGCATGACTTAAACTTTATATTATTGAACACCTCTCAATTTCCTGTTCCTCCCAATCCCTACAAGGAATGATTACTATCATCTTTGCATCTATGAGTGTGACTACATTTATTCCTCTACACCTGGCTTACTTCGTTCAGCATAATGTTCTTCAAGTTCATCCATGTTGTTGGGTATAGCAGGATTTCCTTTTATTTAAGGAAAAATATTATTTTATGTATATGTCATTTTACCTTTATCTATATATCCATCAATGAGTATTTATGTTTTATCCATATCTAGACTATTATGAATAACACTGCAGTGAATGTTTGAGTGCCAATAAACTTTTAAGATTATGTTTTCAATTCATTTGGATATATTCAGAGAAATGAGATTGCTTGATCATATGGCTAGTTTTAATTTCTAGATGAACTTCTGCATTTTTTCCTTTATATATTCCCAACAACAGTGTACAGGGTTCCAATTTCTCCAAATTCTTGGCAACATTTGCTACATTCTTGTTGGTGCTTTTTTTGATAATCATGATCCCAATGACCATGTCAATGACATTCATTAGGTAAATAGAAAAAAACAACCCTAAATCCATCACAGATAAAGAAGTAACTCAATACTAGTGCACTAAGTGGGAGCTAATAACTTGGAAGCTAATGAGAACAATAGAAAGGGTATGGGCCTAAAGGCTAGGGTCAGACTTTGATACAACCAGGACAAGCTACTGAGCTTTCTGTATAAAGCAGACATAACAGAGATGCCCAATCACAAAAGGGGGAGAGAATAATGTTCTCTTGGCTGTGATATAGTTAAGAAAAACTGTGACTAAGAAAAAAAGTTATGTGAAATGTTGTTTATAAAATGAGAAATTTGATAAATGCCCATATTTAATGGATCTATAAGTTATGGGCTTCCCTCACAGCTAAGTTGGTAATGAATCTGCCTCCAATGCAGGAGACCCTGGTTTGATTTCTGGGTTGGGACGATCCCCTGGAGAAGGGATAGTCTACCCATTTCAATATTCTTGGGTTTTGCTTGTGGCTTAGTTAGTAAAGAATCCACCTGCAATGCGGGACACCTGGGTTTGATCCCTGGGTTGGAAAGATCCCCTGGAGAAGGGAAAAGCTACCCACTCCAGTATTCTGGCCTGGAGAATTCCATGGAGTATACAGTCCATGGTGTCAAAAAGAGTCAGACATGATAGAAAATTTCACAATAAATTATAAAAACAGAGTGAAAGCATTGGACAAAATCCTGCAGCTGTGAAAAAAGTCAAATGTCCCAATTTTTGAAAGGTCAGTTTTACAACAAGCATTGAACTTGTACAGGAATATAAAATCTTATGGGAGGTAAGCTCATTGTACAAAATTATAAAACATAAGCTGAGATAAACCACCATGAGGGAAATTTGGCCATTCATACTAAACAAAAGAATTAGCACCTTACAAATTTGAGATAAAAAGTAATTTGATAAACAAATATATTTGAATAAATAAAAAGGCAAAAGAAAGACTAAATGCCATTATTAAATGACAAAAGAGAAATGGAGAAGGACCCAATTTGGATGAAAAATAAAACTTCTTGATATAATTACATATGTCACACAATTTAAATACTCACTGGACAGATTAAATAAAAAGTTTATAAAGAACTGAAGAATTTATCAACTTGAAGAGATTTTTTTTTTCAGGGCTGAAGAAAGGACAGAATGAAAAAAATATTGGAAGGAAAAATACAGAGATGAAAATAATGAAAGGAGTATCTAAACATGGAAAACAGATTTAAAGGACTTGGGATATATGTCTGACAGGCTAAAGAGGGTGATAAAACAGGTTATATTTGTGCTCATGATGACTGTGAACTTTCAGTAGTTAAAGAAAGCCCTGGGTAACCCAGATTTTTAAAACAATCACCTGAGGTCAAAGAACATATAAAATATACACACTGATCCACCTAGAAGCAGCATATTAAAGTTAAATTTGGTATATCAATGGATACATGTGTATGTATAGCTGAGCCATTGCACTATCACCTGAACCTATCATAACATTATTAATCAGGTATACCCAATACAAAATAAAAAGATTTTTAAAAAGTAAAAAAATAAAAATTAATGTCTATTAGCCTAAATACAGACTTACAATATTCTAAAAATGAAATTAAATATTTTGGCAAAAATAAAAACAGAATTTTAACTTCTGGGGCATTAATATGAACTAATATTTGCATTTTGTTTAAAACAGCTTACTGTTTATTATCTAAATTGAGTGTTTATGGGATGTGAATGCTAGCAGTTGCTTAAAAAATGCTGCAGCAAAAAACCTTCTGTGAAGGACACATGAAAAAGAATGCTTGAAATCTGGTGGTTACTACAGCCTGCTGACAATTACACAGGGGTTCATTTGACTATCCATCTTCTTATTTGTTACGTATTTAAAAATTCTGATAAAGTCTATCAAACTAAAAGTGTATAAATATTGATTATAAATTCACAACAGTAACACTTATTTCCTGATGATCTGCACTTAAGGGGCTTCCCAGTTGGCACTAGTGGTAAAGAAACTGCCTGCGAATGCAGGGGACACAGGAGATGCAAGTTCAGTCCTTGGGTTGGGAAGATCCCCCGGAAGAAGGCATGCCAACCCACTCCAGTATTCTTGCCTGGAGAATCCCCATGGACAGAGGAGCCTTATGGTCCATAGGTCCCAAAGAGTTGGACACGACTGAAGAGACTTAGCACATGAATCTTTATAAATAAGATAAGACTAAACAGGAGAATACTATGGGGGTGGGGAGGAATAGAATCAATGCTTTTGAGAGATAATATCAAGGACTTTCCTGTGGCTCAGACAGTAAATAATCTGCCAATAATGTAGGAGACCTGGGTTTGATCCCTGGGTTGGGAAGATCCTCTGGAGAAGGAAATGGCAATGAACTTCAGTATTCTTGCCTAGAGAATCCCACAGACAGAGGAGCCTGGCGGGCTACAGTCCATGGGGTTCCAAAGAGTCGGACATGACTGAGCATCTGACACTACTACTGCTATCATTGAACTGTGACAATCATGCATATCTATTAAAACCTTAAAGGTTTAGTTTAGCTATGTAAATAGTAGAAAGATAAATATAAATCTCAAAACAGTAGAATAATTTAAAGTAACGAAGAAAACTTAATTAATTGCATAGGAGAAAGGAGAAAAAGACAAGTATACCAAGTAGAAAACACAAAATAAGTTGAAAAAAGTTGAGTTCAATTATATCTCCAACTAAATGAATATAAATATTAAAATCACTTCCTCAAAAATGATACTAACAATACATGCTTTAAAACTTATATTACATAATTTTTAAG
>SJYC01122512.1:0-26718 GCA_006408675.1 Madoqua kirkii | reverse complement strand
TTAAGGACAAAATTGGTCATGAAATATCTTCCAGCTATTAGTTGAATTCCGGACTAAGAGGAGGAACTGAAGAATGGAATTTCCTGCCATATCAGTAAACAACAGATGCCAATCATCAGGAATTTCAGCCATCACAGAGGGTGAGCTAGTGAGCCCTGAGGGAGCTCAGGAAGGAAAGAATATCTGCTATCTCTCAGCCAACAGACTGCTGCCACTCTCTATGGTGAGCCCCAAGGAAGCTCAGGATATGAAAAACACAGAATGAAAGTGAAAGTCACTCAGTAATGTCTGACTCTTTGCTAGCCCACGGACTGTAGCCCACCAGGCTCCACTGTTGATGGAATTCTCCAGGCAAGGGATGGTTTGCCATCCCCTTCTCTAGAGGATCTTTCCCACCCAGGGATTGAACCTGGGTCTCCTACATTGTGGGCAAATTCTTTACCATCTGAGCCACCAGAGAATCCCAGATAACTGAGGTGCATATCAAAGGAATAAAATCTTTTGCTTTGTCAGCACAGATGTCTCTTCAGACAATTCATTTCTTAGTGTTACACAAGGGCCCACTCTCAGGCCCTGGAAGGGATCCCCCTTCCTGCAACAGATTTTACCTGTCCTATTCTAGTTTCTAGAGAAAAGAACTACCTTTTACCTGTCCTACTCCAGTTTATAGAGAACAGCCACCTTCCTTGGCTAATGGCTACATCACCAAAGTCAGCAGCTTAAGATTTCAAATTATCTCTGTGAATTCAATTCTTCTTCCTCTCTCATCCATGTTTACAGGATCAATGATTAATTTAATAACCATGGTTAATCTTAAATGAGCTATTGGAAACTTCATTCAACTAATCACATTTAACGCCTTTATTATGTAAAATAACATGTTCAAAGCTTATAAGAATATGAACTTGGACCTCTTTTGGAAGTACATTATTTGGTGAAATTGAAGGGACCTTTTTGTAGATAAGAAAGCCTTCCTCAGCAATCAGTGCAAAGAGTTAGATGAAAACAATAGAATGCAAAAGACTAGAGATCTATTCAAGAAAATTAGAGATATCAAGGGAACATTTCATGCAAAGATGGGTTCGATAAAGGACAAAAATGGTATGGACCTAACAGTAGCAGAAGATATTAAGAAGAGGTGGCAAGAATACAAGAAGAACTGTACAAAAAAGATCTTCACGACACAGATAATCACGATGGTATGATCACTCATCTAGAGCCGGACATTCTGGAATGTGAAGTCAATTGGGCCTTAAAAAAATCACTATGAACAAACCTAGTAGAGGTGATGGAATTCTAATTGAGCTATTTCAAATCCTGAAAGATGATGCTGTGAAAGTGCTGCACTCAATATACCAGCAAATTTGGAAAACTCAGCAGTGGCCACAGGACTGGGAAAGGTCAGTTTTCATTCTAATCCCAAAGAAAGGCAATGGCAAAGAATGCTCAAACCACCACACAATTGCACTCATCTCACAAGCTAGTAAAGTAATGCTCAAAATTCTCCAAGCCAGGCTTCAGTAGTATGAGAACCATGAACTTCCAGATGTTCCAGCTGGTTTTAGAAAAAGATCATATTGCCAATATCCACTGAACCATTGAAAAAGCAAGAGAGTTCCAGAAAAACATCTATTTCTGCTTTATTGACTATGGGAAATTCTGAACAGATGGGAATAACAGACCACCTGACCTGCCTCTTGAGAAATCTGTATGCAGGTCAGGAAGCAACAGTTAGACTGGACATGGAACAACAGACTGGTTCCAAATAGGAAAAGGAGTACGTCAAGGCTGTATATTGTCACCCTGCTTATTTAACTTATATGCATTGTACACCATGAGAAATGCTGGACTGGAAGAAGCACAAGCCAGAATTAAGATTGCTGGGAGAAATATTAATAACCTCAGATATGCAGATGACACCACCCTTATGGCAAAAAGTGAAGAGAAACTAAAAAGCCTCTTGATGAAAGTGAAAGAGGAGAGTGAAAAAGTTGGCTTAAAGCTCAACATTCAGAAAATGAAGATCATGGCATCTGGTCCTATCACTTCATGGCAAATAGATGGAGAAACAGTAGAAACAGTGTCAGAATTTATTTTGAGGGGGCTCCAAAATCACTGCAGATGGTGATTGCAGTCATGAAATTAAAAGACTCTTACTCCTTGGAAGGAAAGTTATAACTAACCTAGATAGTGTATTCAAAAGCAGAGACATTACTTTGCAAACAAAGTTCTGTCTAGTCAAGGCTATGGTTTTCCCTGTGGTCACGTATGGATGTGAGAATTGGACTGTGAAGGAAGCTGAACACTGAAGAATTGATGCTTTTGAACTGTGGTGTTGGAGAAGAATCTTGAGAGTCTCTTGGACTGCAAGGAGATCCAACCAGTCCATTTTAAAGGAGATCAGCCTTGGGTTTTCTTTGGAAGGAATGATGCTAAAGCTGAAACTCCAGTACTTTGGCCACCTCATGCAAAGAGTTGACTCATTGGAAAAGACTCTGATGCTGGGAGGGACTGGAGGCAGGAGGAGAAGGGGACGACAGAGGATGAGATGGCTGTATGGCATCATCGACTGAAGGGACATGAGTTTGAGTGAACTCTGGGGGTTGGTGATGGACAGGGAGGTCTGGTGTGCTGCAGTTCATGGGGTTGAAAAGAGTCCGACACGACTGAGTGACTGAACTGTACTGAACTGAACTGAATGTTCCTATGTTTCTTGCTGCAAGAATACTGGAGAGGGTTACCATTCCCGCTTCCAGTTGACCATATTTTGTCAGGACACTTTATTATAACCCGTCTGTCTTGGGTGGCCCTGCATGGCATGGCACATAGCTTCATTGAGTTTCACAAGCTCCTTCACCATGGCAGGGCTGTGATCCATGAAAGGGACACAAATTGGATACAGATCTTCATAGCCTTTGGAATGAATGCATATGCTTCTCTTCAAAATTTCATACAAAGATGATCTGAGGTAAAGAACATGTAAACCTGTGTGGAATATGCTGAAATATAACTATGGCCTTGATCCAGTACCTGCACCATTAACACCATCCAGAAGCCTCTTGCTCACCAGGCAAGACCTGCTGATCAGAAGCTGCATTTGAACCTGCATCTAGGTGGCATTAGTTGTAAAGAACACACCTGCCAATGAAGGAGGAATAAGACTCACAGGTTCAATCCCTGGGTTGGGAAGATCCCCTGGAGATGGACATGGCAACCCACTCGAATATTCTTGCCTGGAGAATCTCACAGACAGAGGAGCCTGGTTACAGTCCATGTGGTTGCAAGAACTGGACACAACCTAACGACTAACACTTTACACTTGCCACATAGAGAGCGATTTTCTAAAATTTAAATTATAATTATAATTTAAAACATTTTCTAAAGGAGAACTGAGACCTCTTAATTTTTGCTTTAAGTGCAAAATTCCTAACTTTTGGGGGCAAAACTGTAATGAATTCAAGCAGAGTACTGCCCAATGTTTTACATTAAAGGAACAAGTTTATCCCACTGCTTGAAGATGAGAATAGTAATTTTCTAGAGATATCGGGGACTGTGACCCATCAGGAGTGAATGCTTTGATTAGGGGCCTAGTCAAGGCAGAATACTCAATCTTAGACTCTGGAGAAAATGTGGGCTCAGGCTTGGGATAGGACCTTATGTTTTACTCCCTCAAGAAGATAGGAAAGATCATGGAGAGAAGTAATAAATACTAAATCCATCTGACTTGTAACACTGTCTCCTAGAAACAGAAAATGAAAAGAAAATTTTCCTATCTGCCCAGACCAGTGTCCCACAGGGATATTAATTATTAGAGATGGTACTAACAGGGAGGAAATGTACCTAATGAGCAGGTATGGGGAACTGTAAATATCGCCTCTAATGCATCCCTCATCCTGGGCAACCTTGGAATGGACAGGACATAGCGGTTTCTTGTGGACTCAAAACTCTGACTAGGGGACCAATGTTTGATTCCATCTCATTGTCTTGTCTGGAAACAAAGCCTCTGTCTCCACCATCAATAATCCAAGAGGAGCTGGGACATCTATGTTGCAACTTTCCTCTCAAAGACTCCCCCTAGGTGAGTCCAAGAGTTCAGTAAATACTGCAAAAGAAGGTTAGATGGAATGGCAGGCAAAAACGTTTACTGAGTTCACCTGAGAGTCTGTCCAGACTAACCCAGAGCCCAGATTGCTGAGGTTGTTGGTTTACTTGATTAATTAATTAATGTTTTAATTTACAATGCAAAAAGAAATATAAATATTAAATCCCTGTGGCAGAGTGGTGAAGAATCACCTTCAATGCAGGAGACCTGAGGGTTGTGTCCTTGGATCAGAAAGATCCCCTGAAGAAGGAAATGACATCCCACTCCAATACTCTTGCCTGGAGAATCCCATGGAAAGAGGTGCCTGGTGGTCTACAGTCTATGGGGTCAGAAAAAGTCAAACATGGCTGAGCGACTGAGAAGTTCAAGAGTCAGTGTTGGCCATTTAATGATGGACGTAATGACTCAATTAGGAGAGTGAATTGGAGGTGTAAAATGCTTCCAGTAAAAGGAGAACCAAAGTGCAAGGATCTTTGCTATTACCTGAACTAGCCAGAGTGTTAGCTGTGGAGGGTTGTACAAACGTGTAAGGACATTTTAATTAATTAATTAATTTTTTTAAAGATGGTGCCTATGTGACTGTGATAAGAGGGATCCAGACCAAGGAATACCGGCAAACATTTCCTTACAAAAGCAGTTCATGAGACCAACATTTCACAGTATCTCCTCCCTCCTAATATTCAAATAAATCAGTATTTATTATGTAAAAATGGATATGCTATTGAGCTTATTTTACAACTGTTTCATTACCAGTGAGGTTGATTATATTTATATTTTAGTAAGTCAGGTACTTGAAAATTGTCTGTTCCATTCCTTTGCTTTTGCATCGTGAATAGCAAGATTCTTGCTTTTCATTGTGTTCTTTCAAAGAATAGCTATTTTTTCATCATTTGCTCTCAGCCATTTAGTTATTTTATGCATTTATACAAGTTGTGTGCAGAATGTCTGAGAGTTTTTAAATTTGGTGTGGTAAAATCTATAAGTCAGTCGTATTTTGTTCTTTTCGTTGCTTTTTAATGTTTTTTAATTGAAAGAGAAGAGCAGTCACTTACACATTCTTCACTGATTTCACCAAAAATGAAAATGAGTGATTTTCTTCATTTTGTTGTTGTTGTGTCAGTCGCTCAGCAATGTCCAACTCTGTGACCCCATGGCCTGCCCTCTGTCCATGGGATTCTTCAGGCAAAAATGCTGGAGTGGGTTTCCATTCCCTTCTCCAGGGGATCTTTCCGCCACAGGGATAGAGCCCCAGTCTCTGGCATTGCAGGCATATTCTTTACCATCTGAGCTATCAGGGAAGACTTGATGCTAATAAATCACACTTTATGCATATTTCAAACTGCTTTCCACATTCCTTATTACTTGCTTTTGTTCTTTGTGATTAGATGTTGCATTTTGATTTCTTAAATTTGCACCATATTTCTAAAAGTTACATCATGTTCACCTACCATTTGGAGGGCATTTCTCTTTGCACTTGAATAAAGATCACCTCTATCTTCCATACGCATATTTGAAACCATATATTTCTATATATGAAATTGTAGAGAAAATTGTAGCTTAGATACTGCTTCCTCCCCACATTTTAAAAGACCCTCTGCTGTATCCTTTTATTTCCAAGTCTTTGGCAATCTAAAATTGAATCAGTGATCCATGCTTATATAATTAAAATATGTGGTTCAGTGGCTAAGTCATATATGAGTCTTTGTGACCCCCATGGACTGCAGCATCCAGGTTTCACTGGCTATCACTGTCTTCCAGAATTTGCTCAAATTCAGGCCCATTGAGTTGGTGATGCTATCTAATGATCTCAACCTCTGCCACCCCCTTCTCCTTCTCCCAGCATCAGGGTCTTTTCCAGTGAGTCACCTCTTCTCAGAAGGTGGCCAAAGTATTGGAACTTCAGCATCAGTCCCATTAATGAATATTCAGAGTTTATTTCCTTTAGGAATTAATGATTTGATCTCCTTACATTCCAAGGGACTCTCAAGAGTCTTCTCTGGCACCATAATTTAAAAACAGCAATTTTCCAGTACTCAATCTTTAGGGAATAACTCTCATGTTCATTCATGACTACTGGAAAAACCGTAGCTTTGACTGGGCAGACCTTTATCACAAAATGATGTCTCCATTTTTTAATCTGTTGTCTAAGTTTGTCATAGCTTTCCTTCCAAGGAGAAATGTCTTTTCATAAATTTAATTAATTAATTAATTCCAATCAAAGTATAACTATCATGTATTTGTTCTACTAGAAGTTGATTTTGGATTTTCTTTCAATTTTTTTCATGTGGTTATGGGGTTTTTGTGCTGGAGATACATATGTGGACGAGGTACTCCTTGTTACTTGAGGTTTCACCAGCTTCAGAGAAGCTTCCTTGTTCCTCAGCTTCTTCTGACACCATCTCTCCTCCCTCTCCATCTTGCTGATTTCCCTCACTAGACCGGCTTCCTTTTCCTGAACTTGAACATCTTAAACAAGCACCTTTGTGCTGTACAAGCCTGTGCACTGGCTGTTCTCTTGATGAACACACACTTCCCTGCAAATGCTCAGTCACTGGCTCTCTATTCAAGAATCACATTTTTGGCAGACCTGGCCTGAACATGCATAAAACTTAGCACACACAAACATCCTTCTCTCTCTTCCTTTCACCTCCTTCCTTTTTCTTTATAATTCCTGTAATCATCAAATGTGTGTGTGCATGTTTAGTTGCTCAGTTGTGTCAGACTCTTTGTGACTCCATGGACTGTAGCCCATCAGGCTCCTCTGTCCATGGGATTTTCCAAGCAAGAATACTGGAGTGGGTTGCCATTTCCTTCTCCAGGACATCTTCCCAACCCAGGGACCTAACATGGGCTTCCTCCACTGATGGCAGATTCTTTATCATCTGAGCCACCAGGGAAGACCTTCAAATATAATATACAAGTTTTTAACTTGCTTATGTTCTTTCTCCAATCTGGATTTTAGGAGCTTTAATTTTTAGCACCTTACAATCTCACATATATTGTATAGGCAACATTGTTGCAATTCAATTTTCAACTGCAGGAATTTCTCATTAAAACTGAATACATGACATCATGGGGGGAAAGCTAAAAGTGGGACACGTTTGGTTATTAGAGAAAGCACAGTGAATTTTCTGATGCAGATCAGAACCATAAATAAAATATAATTTTTGATGACAAAATATGGACTGAATTGCTTCAATGATATGAGGAAAGCCTGTCTGTGTGAAAATTAGTTATATTATTTTCCCCTTCCTTACAGTCACCTCTACCACATGAACCCACAGAATGATACATAAATTTCAGAATTTCTTTTTTAAATTATTTTCTCTTTTTAATTTAATTGGAGGCTAATTACTTTACAAAATTGTAGTGTTTTTTGACATACTTTGACATGAATCAGCCATGGGTGTATATGTGTTCCCCATCCTGAATCCCCTCCCACCTCCTTCCCCATCCCATTGTTCAGGGGAATCCCAGTGCACCAGCCCTTGGCACCCAGTCTCATGCATCGAGCCTGGACTTGCACTCTGTTTTATATATGATAATATACATATTTCAGTGCTGTTCTGTCAAATCATCCCACTCTTGACTTCTCCCACAGAGTCCAAAAGGCTGTTCTATATATTTGTGTCTCTTTTGCTATCTCACATATAGGGTCATTGTTACCATCTTTCTAAATTCCATATATATGTGTTAGTATACTGTATTGGTGTTGTTCTTTCCGACTTACTTCACTCTGTATATAATAGGTTCCAGTTTCAAACACCTCATTAGAACTGATTCAAATGTGTTCTTTTTAATGGCTGAGTAATATTCCATTGTGTATATGTACCACAGCTTTCTTATCCTTTCATCTGCCAAGGGACATCTAGGTTGCCTCCATGTCCCAGCTATTATAAACAGTACTGTGATGAACATTGGGGTACAAGTGTTTCTTTCAATTCTGGTTTCCTTGGTGTGTATGCCTATCAGTAGTATTGCTGGGTCACGAGGCAGTTCTATTTCCAGTTTTTTAAGGAATCTTCACACTGTTCTCCATAGTGGCTATACTAGTTTTTATTCCCACCAACAGTATAACAGGATTCCCTTTTCTCCACACCCTCTCCAGCATTTGCTGTTTATGAACTTTAGATAGCTGCCATTGTGACTGGTGTGAGATGGAACTTACTGTGGTTTTGATTTGCATTTCTCTGATAATGAGTGATGTTGAGCATCTTTTCATGTGTTTCTTAGCCATCTGTATGTCTTCTTTGGAGAAATGTCTGTTCAGTTCATCGGCCCATTTTTTGATTGTGTCGTGTATTTTTCTGGAATTGAGCTGCAGGAGTTGCTTATATATTTTTGAGATTTGTTGTTTGTCAGTTGCTTCATTTCCTACTATTTTCTCCCATTCTGAAGGCTGTCTTATAGTCTCTTTCACTGTCCAAAAACTTTTAAGTTTAAATTAGGTCCTATTTGTTTATTTTTGCTTTTATTTCCAGTATTCTGGGAGGTGGGTCACAGGGGATCCTGCTGTGACCTATGTTAGAGAGTGTTTTGCCTATTTTCTCCTCTAGGAGTTGTATAGTTTCTGGAGTTATGTTTAGATCTTTAATCCATTTTGAGTTTATTTTTGTGTATGGTATTAGAGTGTTCTAGTTTCATTCTTTTATGAGTGGTTGACCTGTTTTCCCAGAACCACCTGTTAAAGAGATTGTCTTTTCTCCATTGTATATTCTTGCCTTTGTCAAAGATAAGGTGTCCATAGGTGTGTGGATTTATCTCTGGGCTTTCTATTTTATTCCATTGATCTATATTTCTGTCTTTCTGCTGGTACCATACTGTCTTGATGACTGTGGCTTTGTAGTAGAGCCTGAAGTCCAGCAGGTTGATTCCTCCAGTTCCACTCTTCTTTCTCAAGATTTCTTTGGCTATTCTAGTTTTTTTGTATTTCCATACAAATTGTGAAATTATTTGTTCTAGTTCTGTGAAAAATACTGTTGGTAGCTTGATAGGGATTGCATTGAATCTATAGATTGCTTTGGGTAGTATACTCATTTTCACTATATTTTTTCTTCTGACCCATAAACATGGTGTATTTCTTCATCTATTTGTGTCCTGTTTGATTGCTTACACCAGTGTTTTATAATTTTCTATATGTAGTTCTTTTGTTTGTTCAGGTAGATTTATTCCTAAATGTTTTATTCTTTATATTGCAATGTTAAATAGAATTGTTTCCTTGATTTCTCTTTCTGTTTTCTCATTGTTAGTGTATAGGAATACAAGGGATTTCTGTTTGTTAATTTTATATCCTGCAACTTTACTACATTCATTAATTCAGTTCAATTCAGTTCAGTCTCTCAGTCATGGTTGACTCTTTGCGAACCCATGAATCACAGTACACCAGGCCTCCTTGTTCATTACCATCTCTCAGAGTTCACTCAGACTCAAATCCATTGAATCCATGATGCCTTCCAGCCATCTCATCCTCAGTCGTCCCCTTCTCCTCCTGCCCACAATCCCTCCCAGCATCAGTCTTTTCCAATGAGTCAACTCTTCACATGAGGTGGCCAAAGTACTAGAGTTTCAGCTTCAGCATCATTCCTTCCAAAGAAATCCCAGGGCTGATCTCCTTCAGAATGGACTGGTTGGACCTCCTTGCACTTCAAGGGACTCTCAAGAGTCTTCTCCAACACCACAGTTCAAAAGCATCAATTCTTCAGCACTCAGCCTTCTTCACAGTCCAACTCTCACATCCATACATGACCACAGGAAAAAAACCATAGTGTTTACTAGATGGACCTTAGTCGGCAAAGTAATGTCTCTGCTTTTCAGTATACTATCTAGGTTAGTCATAACTTTTCTTCCAAGGAGTAAGCGTCTTCTAATTTCATGGCTGCTGTCACCATCTGCAATGGTTTTGGAGCCCCCAAAAATAAAGTCTGACACTGTTTCCCCATCTATTTCCTATGAAGTAACGCGACTGGATGCCATGGTCTTCATTTTCTGAATGTTGAGCTGTGAGCCAACTTTTTCACTCTCCTCTTTCACTTTTATCAAGAGATTTTTTAGTTCTTCTTCACTTTCTGTGATAAGGGTGGTGTCATCTGCATATCTGAGGTTATTGATATTTCTCCTGGCAATCTTGATTCCAGCTTGTATTTCTTCCAGCCCAGGGTTTCTTATGATGTACTCTGCATAGAAGTTAAATAAGCAGGGTGACAATATACAGCCTTGACGTACTCCTCTTCCTATTTGGAACTAGCCTGTTGTTTCATGTCTGTATACCTAATGACCTATTGTTTTGCCAGTGACCATGGAAGGCATTGTGGACATGAAATTGAATAAGAGAATAGGATCCTAGTGAGAAGAATAAAAGTCAGTGACTGAATATAAAACTCAATATATATTGGAGTCAAGTTCACCTATAAATTAATATAGAGATATAGAAAAATGATGGCCCCAAAAGGAAAAAATTGTCTGAGACCTTCCTTTAAATCTTATATAAACATGTAAATGTGCTTGTTTCTGAGTGTATTTCTTTCCAAGGGAGCATACAACTCATGACTAATCTTTTACTTAAAAAACAAAACAAAACAAAACAAAACATGGCTTCAGGCAGTTCAGTCACTCAATTGTGTCTGACTCTGTGACCCCATGGACTTCATCATGCCAGGCCTCCTTGTCCATCACCAATTCCCAGGCCAATACAAACTCATGCCCATTGAGCCAGTGATGCCATCCAACCATTGCATCCTCTATCGTCCCCTTCTCCTCCTGCCTTCAATATTTCCCAGCATCTGGGTGTTTTCAAATAAGTCAGTTCTTCGCATCAGGTGGCCAAAGTATTGGAGTTTCAGCTTCAGCATCAGTCCTTCCAATGAATATTCAGGACTGATTTCCTTTAAGATGGACTGATTGGATCTCCTTGCAGTCCAAGGGACTCTCAAGAGTCTTCTCCAACACTGCAGTTCAAAAGCATCAATTCTTCAGTGCTCAGCTTTCTTCATAGTTCTATTCTCACATCCATATATGACTACTGGAAAAATCATAGCTGTGACTAGACGAACCTTTTGAAAGGTTGTTGCTGAACCACAAAAGATGCTGGGATTCTTGGCCTCTGGAGGAGAAGAATTCGTCTTGGGCCAGAGATGAGGCTTGATCACTCAGAGTTTTTGTGTAATAAAGTTTTATTAAAGTATAAAAGAGATAGAGAAAGCTTCTGACATAGACATCAGAAGGGGACAGAAAGAATACCCACTAGCTAGGTTTTATATATATATATATAGCTAGATTTTTTAATATGCATTTATTTATTTTAATTGGAGGCTAATTACTTTACAATATTGTACTGGTTTTGCCATATATCAACATGAATCCACCACGGGTTTACATGTGTTCCCTATCCTGAACCCCCCTCCCACCTCTCTCTCTGTACCATCCCTCTGGGTCATCCCAGTACACCGGCCCCAAGCATCCTGTATCATACATCGAACCTGAACTGACAACTTGTTTCATATATGATATTATACATGTTTCAATGCCAGATAGCTAGTTGAATCCACCACGGGTTTACATGTGTTCCCTATCCTGAACCCCCCTCCCACCTCTCTCTCTGTACCATCCCTCTGGGTCATCCCAGTACACCGGCCCCAAGCATCCTGTATCATACATCGAACCTGAACTGACAACTTGTTTCATATATGATATTATACATGTTTCAATGCCAGATAGCTAGTTTTTATATGCTGGATGTTATATAGTTACTAGCAGTCTGTTAGTGAAAGAGGAATGCCTAAAAACTCAGAGAATGGCACCAGGCCCCTCACCCACAAGATGCATTTTGAGATAATCTTGGCACCAGGCTGGTCATCCTGGGCCATAAACTGATTGACTTGAATCTTGTAGAATGGCAGATTACCATACAAATAGTCCCATTTACATGGATAAGGAGAACAATATATGAGAATAACATACTGGTTTGTCAAGTCAGTTCTGAGCCTTTAGGGGGAACCTACTTGAAGTCAGAGTTTGGGGTAAATGCATAGTGCATTAACATAGTTTAAGACAAACATTTCCACAAGAAAAATGCATTGGTTAACTCAAGATTTGAGAAAAGTTAAGGTCAGGTGGAACCATTTTAAGAGAAACCTCTTTGATTTGTATACAGAAGAGGAAAAAATATACCACTAGTTTGTTTTCTGACACTTCAGAGAGATAAAAAAAATGTCTGACACTTGCAAACTATTTCCTCCGTTTGGAGACCCCTGGCCTTCCTACCTGTTACCCTCTCACTTTAATGGCAAAGTAAGGTCTCTGCTTTTCAATATGCTGTCTAAGTTGGTCATAGCTATTCTTCCAAGGAAAAAGCATCTTTTAATTTTATGGCTGCAGTCACCATCTGCAGTGATTTTGGAGCCCAAGAATGTAAAACCTGACACTGTTTGCATTGTTTCCCCTTCTATATGTCATGATGGGACTGGATAACATGATCTTGGTTTTCTGAATGTTGAGTTTTAAGCCAACTTTTTCACTTTCCTCTTTCACTTTCATCAAGAGGCTGTTTAGTTCTTCTTCACTTTCTGCTATAAGGCTTGATATTATATTTTTTAATTAAGAAAATAATTTTTTAAAAATCTAAAGTCATATGATTTGAAATAGAAAATAATTTGGGAGAGCAGGAAAATGATAAGAGGCAAAACTGCTGAAATCATACCTTCTGGCTCCAAGATTATGAACCCTGTACTCATATAGCCTTGTTCAACTCCAAGACAGTTGCACCCTGTGTAGCTGCCATCCCCACATATTTTTTCATAGCCTTCTTTATGTCTTTATTTCTCAGACTGTATATGAAGGGGTTCAGCATGGGTGTGACCACTGTGTACATCAATGAGGCTGTTGCACTTGAGTGTGAGCTGTGGGTAACAACAGAGCTTAAGTACACTCCTAAGCATGTACAATAGAATAAGGAGACAATTGAAAGGTGAGATGCACAAGTAGAAAATGCTTTATACTTCCCCTGAGATGATGAGATTCTACAAATGGAAGACACTATCTTAGAGTATGAGTAAATGATACCAACCAGTGGACCACCTCCCAGAAGTGGGGCTGCAAAATACATCACTATGTCATTAAGAAAGGTATCAGAGCAGGCAAGTTGAATCAACTGATTAAGTTCACAGAAATAATGAGGGATTTCTAAATGTGTATAGAAGGCAAGCTGCAAAACCATTAAGGTTTGTAAGAAGGAATGCAAGACACTGATGATCCAGGAGACCGGAGCATAATGCCACAAAGCCATGGATTCATAATGACTGTGTAGTGCAGGGGGTGACAGATGGCCACAAAGCGGTCATAGGCCATCACTGTTAGGAGAAAGTCATCCAACCCTACAAAGAGTATGACAAAGTACATCTGAGTAATGCAGCTTTCATAGCTTATCAGTTTGCCCTGGTTCTGGATGTTCCACAGCATCTTTGGGATGGTGGTAGAGGTAACACAGATGTCTACAAAGGACAGGTTGGAGAGGAAGAAGTACATAGGTGTGTGGAGGTGGCAGTCAGAAATGGTGGCTAGGATGATAGCCAGATTTCCAAACACAGTGATCAGATACATGAAGAAGAAAACCATGAATGTGATGGGCTGTAATTCTTGTTTGTTTGAAAATCCCAGAAGAAGAAATCCTGAAACTACTGTAAGATTTTCTTCTTTTGTTTGTTGAAGTTGAGTATAAGAAAGGAGAAAAATATCATTAGTTATCTTTACACAAATGGCTTTCACCCACAAAATTGAAATGGTTAGTTTATATTTTACAGTAGCAAAATTAATATCAATAGTTTTGTGTATGGACCTAATCCTCTGTGGGATTCCCTATTGCTACCCCTGATTAGGAAATTTTCCCCTTTTTTTAGCTTTTTTGTCACCATGTTATGTTCCACCCTTAATGAGAAATTCTATCATTTATTTCTGTAATTCATATTGTTTGCTGACAATTTTCCCATTATTGTCTGGTCTTTGAGTGTAAGAAGATGAAAAGCAAAAATTCCCTAACATGCATAAAAACATCACATATAATGTACCCACAGCTAACTTCATATTAAATGTTGAAAAAAAATTAAAGTTTTACCTGTATGATCAGGAGCAAGACAAGGGTACCCTCTCTCACCACTCCTATTCCACATGGTACTAGAAGTCCCTAGTCAGAGCTTTAAACACAAAAAGGAAATAAAATACATAAGATCTGGAAAATAAATGAAATTGTCTTTTTTTTTTTTGCAGACAGCATACATATAATACAATCCTAAAAAAAAAATTTGTGAAAAATGTTACAGCTAATTTAAAAATTCACTAAAATGCAGGATACAAAATTAACATATACGAATAAGTAGCAATTGTATATACTAACAACAAATTACCAAAAAGGAAATAAAGAAAGCAGTAGTATTTACAATAGCATTAAAAACAGTCAAATGCTTAAGAATAAGTTCAACCAATGAGGTAAAGTATCTCTATGCTGAAAATTATAAGACATTGTTGATAGGAATTGAAGAAGATACATCTGTTGATGTAGTTTAGTTGATGAGTCATGGCCGACTTTTTGGGACCCCATGGACCTGTCTCTTATACACATCTTACAGCTAATTTAAAAATTCACTAAAATGCAGGATACAAAATTAACATATACGAATAAGTAGCAATTGTATATACTAACAACAAATTACCAAAAAGGAAATAAAGAAAGCAGTAGTATTTACAATAGCATTAAAAACAGTCAAATGCTTAAGAATAAGTTCAACCAATGAGGTAAAGTATCTCTATGCTGAAAATTATAAGACATTGTTGATAGGAATTGAAGAAGATACAAATAAATGGAAAGAATCTCATGTTTCTAGATTCAAAAAAATATTATTCTTTTAATGGTTATATTGGTCAAAGCAAATCTACAGATTCAATGCAATCCCTGTCAAGATTTCAATGGCATTTCTCACAGAAACAGATAAACAATCCTAAAATTCATAAGAAATCACAAAACCATAAATATCCAAAGTAATCTTGAGAAGGAAGGACAGAGCTAGAGTCATCACACCTTCTGCTTTCAAAAATATACTACAAAGCTACAGTCATCGATACAGCAGGGTACTACCAAAAAAACAGACATGTATAACTATGTAACAAAATTGGGATCCCATTAATAAAATGACACTTAGATGGTTAATTAATCTATGACAAAGAACACATTAATATAAAATATGGCTTCTTCTGTAAGTAATACTGGAAAAACTGTCCAGTACATAAAGCAAAATGATATTGGACCACTACTTTAGAGTAGTCAAAGAAATTTCTCCTAAATGAATTAAAGACATAAGTAGACCTAAAACCATTAAAATCTTAGAGGAAAACATATGGAAGTGATTTCTTAGCATAATTCTTGGAACTATTTATTTTGGATTTGACATGCCAACAAAGTATCAAAATAAGAAATAACCAAGTGGCACTACATCAAACTAGACAGTAACTATAGAAAAAAAAAAAACCTAACAGCAAGACCAAACAATATATATATATGGAAATGGAAAAAATATTTTCAAACAAGATATCTGAAAGGGAGTTAATATTCAAGCTATAAAAGGAACTCATACAACTCAGCAGGGCTCCCCTGGTAGCTTAGTGATGAAGAATCTGCCTGCCAATGCAGGAGGCAGAGGAAACATGGGTTTGATCCCTGGATCAGAAATATCTCCTGAAGGAGGAAATGACAGCCCACTCCAGTATTCTTGCCTGGAAAACTCCATGGACAGAGGAACCCATAAATTTACAGTTCATGGTGTCGCAAAGAGTCAGACACAACACAGACTACTGCGCATACAACCCAGTAGCGAAAGAAATTCAAATAAAAAATACGGAAAGGATATGAGTAGATGTTTTCCAAAGAGATATTCAAATGGTCAACAGGTATGTGAAAAGGCACACAACAATGCTGTTCATTAGGGAACTTCACGTCAAAACTGAATGAAATATTATCTATTCCTGTTATAATGGTGATTGTCAAAAATACTAGAGCTAAGAAATGATTATAAGAATGTAGAGAAAAGTGAACTTTGTGCACTATTGGTGTTAATATAATTTGCAAAATCTGTGTAATTTGTGAAATGGCCATTATATAAAACAGAATGGAGTTTCATCAAAAATAATTAGAAAGAGACTACGATTCAATAACTTCAGCTCTGGAAAGTGAAAATGTTAGTCACTTAGTCATGTCTGACTCATTGCAACCCCGTGGATTATAGACCACCAGGTTCCTCTGTCCATGAATTCTCCAAGTAAGAATACTAGAGGGGGTTGCCATTTCCTTCTCCAGGGGATCTTGCCACACTGGAAATAGGTACACAAGTGATTTATTAGCACTAAGGAGATACAGGAAATTTCACTAATATTTTTGTTTAAAGCAATGATTTAAGACTGAAGAATGTTAATGTGAAACCTCAAATATTTCAGCAATGAAAACAAAAAATTAAAATGCAATGGAGGGAGCATTTTATAGCTGATGGATTGATTTGATCATAAAAAGTTGTAAACACTCACAGTGGCCCACAGACACATTTATAATATGTAAAAGAGCTAAGCGGCAAACAGTCAGTTTGTGGAAAAACTTCAGTTCTTTGAAAGAACTCAGTGAAAAGCAGGAATGAAAATATTCCAACCCAGTATATCGAATCAAATGCCACATACATATAATTTGTGTCAAGAAAGTAAATGTCTAACAAATCCACATATATATTCAACCTCACAAGGTAATAAATAGTTGCAGAATGAAGTTGGTTGTATACCTCTTTGACATATACAATTATTCCTTTTCACATGGACACCCTGAGTGACAGAAGCTATTCTGAAACATGTATCTCATGAAATGCTATTGTAAAGATTAATTTGCAGTCATTCTTCAGTCTTGATCTTCTTATCATATGGGTATATAGTCAAATAGGCACTATCTTCACACTTCCCTGAACATCTCTCCACAACTAATACCGTATTTGTTTACTCCTATTAATTAATAGGTTCTTGGGCATAAATTTCACTTTACTCAAAGTACGTAACACCTCCTATTCCCCCTTCTAACTGGATTTCCATTACTAAGATTTAATTGGTATCACTGACCCTCAAATTGCTGAGTTCAATGTTCATGTCTCTTTACAGCATCATAAAAATACATTGATCTGTTAATCAAACAGCTTTTCAGGTGGCACAGTGGTAAAGAATCAGCCTGCCAATGAAGGAGCCTTAGGAGACTGAGATTTCATCCCTGGGTTGGGAAGATCCCCTGGAGTAGGAAATGGCAACCCACTCCAGTATTCTTGCCTGGAAAATCTCATAAACAGAGGAGCCTGGGTCACAGAGTCGGGCATGACTGAGTGACTGAGCACATACACAGTACACACAGACACACATACACACATCATCAAACAAGCAAACAACCACAGTGATCTCTGGGCACTGGGCTAGACTGGATTGATTGGCTTTCAGATGACCTCAGATAAGCAGTTAGCTTCCATATTATCTGATACCTTCTGTATCAGTCGAGTAGCAGAACTAACCTGGATGGAAACACTTTGTGTGGAAGTCCTCCCTGGGTGGTGGATGATGGAGACTGAAACTCAGTCCCCACAAGTCAGCTGTTAAGAATCAGGCATCCTTCCCTGATCCAGACTAAGGACAAGAAAAGTGCTAACTATGCCCCACCCAATCCAAGTTTGCACTCATGGGAAACTTCAGTGAGGTGTTTACAGCTCTCTCTCTGCTCCTAATGAGCATGAATTTTTTTCTGCTGATTCTCTGTCCCTAAGAGACCAGGTTATGAGCCAGGTGAATTCAGACATTATCACTCCTCCATTAACTCTTCTTCCCTCCAGAAGTCTAAACCCTAATGTCGTCATCAAAACCTGGAGTTAAAATTTTCTTAAAGCCTAAGACAGAAGAGAAACATTATATGGTATCACTTACATGGTACAAATAAACTTATTTATAAAACAGAAATAGAGTCACAAATGTAAAAAGCAAACTTATGGCTACCAGGGGGGGGTAAGGGAGGGGTAGATTGGGAGATTGAGATTGACACATGCACACTGTTGATGTAGTTTAGTTGATGAGTCATGGCCGACTTTTTGGGACCCCATGGACTGTAGCCTGCAAGACTCTTCGGTCCAGGAGACTTTTTCCAGGCAAGAATACAGGAGTGGGTTTCCATTTCCTCCTCCAGGGAATCTTTCCAATCCAAGGGTTAAAACCATGTCTCTTGCATCTCCTGCATTGACAGGCAGATTCTTTACCACTGCACCACCTGGGAAGCCCCAGGGCTGGTAATGGGAATGTAAATTGGTACAACCACTACGTAGAGTAGTATGAAGATTCCTTAAAAAAATACTAAAAATAGAGCTACCATATCATCCCACAGTCCTACTCCTGCAGCATATATCTGGAGAAAACCATAATTTGAAAAGACGCATGTACTGTGATGGTCACAAACTAGTCAATGGTCACAAAACAGTCACAGGACATCAAACTCAGGAGAATATTGCCCAGCTCTGAAAAGACTGAAAAAATACATCTGGATAATGCAGTCTGGATAGGTCATGACTTTCTTCCTTAATTACATACTGACTCTAAACATTGGTTGACGTGAAACAGATGTTGATAATGGTCAGCAAGAGGTAAAGTACATGGGGTTATGGAAATAAGAATCTGATTTGATGATTGCAGTGACAAACAGTTTTATGCATACAGTGATCAGGTGCTTGGAGCAGAAAAGTCCCAATATGGTGGCTATTCTACTGGTGCCTCTGAAAATTCCAGAAGTCATTCTGAAATTCAGGTGACTTCTGGTTTCATGTGGTACAAGTGACTGCCAATAAAGTGTTTTAAAGATTAATATTCACACAAGCTCATGATAGTAACCTCTAATAAGCACTGTGATATAATTTTAAAGCAGAGAGGTTTCTTTTTTAATATAAATTTAGTTTAATTGAAGGCTAATTACTTTACAATATTGTACTGGTTTTGCCATACATCAACATGAATCCACCACAGGTGTACACATGTTCCCCATCCTGCACCTCCCTCCTACCTCCCTCCCTATGCCATCCCTCTGGGTCATCCCAGTGCACCAGCCCTAAGCATCCTATATCATGCATCGAACCTGTACTGGCGATTAGTCTCATATGTGATATTATACATGTTTCAATGCCATTCTCCCAAATCATCCCACCCTCTCCCTCTCCCGCAGAGTCCAAAAGACTGTTCTATACATCTGTGTCTCTTTTGCTGTCTCACATACAGAGTTATCATTACCATCTTTCTAAATTTCATATATATGCATTAGAATACTGTATTGGTGCTCTTCTTTCTGGCTTAATTCACTCTGTATAATAGGCTCCAGTTTCATCCACCTCATTAGAACTGATTCAAATGTATCCTTTTTAATGGCTGAGTAATACTCCATTGTGTATATGTACCACAGCTTTCTTATCTATTCATCTGCTGATGGACATCTAGGTTGCTTCCATGTTCTTGCTATTATAAACAGTGAAAGCAGAGAACTTTCATTTCAATATTTTCTTTATAGATCAGTGCCTCTTTAGGACATTCCATTTCCATTTCTTGCTAGGAATTCTTTTACTAGTCTCAGAATCTTTTTCAAGCATAATTAATACAATTTTTAAACAAAATATTTTTCATTTAATTGAGAAATATATATTGAGTATCAGATATTTTTCAGGCACTACCTAGGCAAGGAGTATTGGACACTGAGAAAAAAACATCTGCACAATACAGTAATGGAGAAAGAATACAAATGAATAAAATAATCATATTTTATTGTTGACAAGATGTTGACAAGTGTGATTAAAAAAAACAGAAGCATCTATTAAAGAAAGAGTGAAGAGCAGCCACTAGTTTTTTGGGTTTTTGTGTTTTTTGTTTGTTTGTTTGTTTGTTTTTTGCTGGGGGCGGGGTGTTCTGTCAGGACTGCAGTCAAGATGATGTTTCAAAAGAGACCTCAAGGAATAGACAGCAGGGGGAATGAACTCATCTGGGGAGGTATATGCCTGGCAGAGGGCATGGCCCCTGCAAGAGTCCTGAGGAAGCTGCCTGTTTCAATCAGTCAAGTATAGGAAAGGAAGGCAGTGTCTGGTAGGGGAGTGAGAAAGTTGGGTGGTGATGAGAGATGATGTCGGAGAATGTTGAGCAACAAAGTGACCTCCCTGCTGAAGTAATTTCAAGTCACAGGTGTCCCTCCTCCACACCATGTACCTTTACACCTTATTAATCTGGTTGCAAAGGCATCCCATGAGTTGTTACCATCTGTTGGTTGAGTTCTGGCTTCTGCATTATTAATGGTCATCTTGAAAATATAAGCCCAGTTACTTCTGCACAGAAAAGAAGCAATCATTGTTTTCCTTTGATTTTTCCTGTGTTTTGTTTTCATGCAGTTTATTAAATTTCTTTAAGAGGACTATTATATATATTTAGTTAGACAGTTTACAGATCTCTATTTCTTTAGGGGCATTCATAGGAGCTGTACTAGTTTTGAAGGGAAAAGTTAAATTTTAAAAAGTTTTCTTTGTCCTGTTAAAACCCCAGAGGCAGGCCATACCTTATGGAAAATAGCCTGCCCCTTAGAGTTAAATTTTCCCTAAAACTTTTTGCTAAACCTTGAAAATCAGGCCCTTATCCCATATGGCCATTAGGCTCTCTAAGGGGCTTTCGGGGGGAGGTGCACCCTATCTCCTGGAATGCGGCCTTCAGGCGCCAGCAGGAAGGCAGGTCCTTATCTATTGTTTTATGGCCCTCCGGGCTCCACAGGAATTTATGGCCCTCCGGCCTTCACTAGAGCCCCAGGGAGTTTGCTTTTCCTTCAGAGACTTTCCAGAAAGTTAATTCCCAGGTAATAACTAATTGTCAAGATGCAGTCTAGCGAGCCGTTTGGACCTGATGATAAACAAATGAGCCAATCCCTGTAAAAGATAAAAACCTGTGCGCCAATCGTATTATCTTCATCTTATTCTCACTTGCTTATGATTTTTGTATAAATACTCTTCAAAACCGGGGCTCGAGGTTCGTTCCTCCTCGGAGGTGACTGAACCCCTATGGAAAATAGCCTGCCCCTTAGAGTTAAATTTTCCCTAAAACTTTTTGCTAAACCTTGAAAATCAGGCCCTTATCCCATATGGCCATTAGGCTCTCTAAGGGGCTTTCGGGGGGAGGTGCACCCTATCTCCTGGAATGCGGCCTTCAGGCGCCAGCAGGAAGGCAGGTCCTTATCTATTGTTTTATGGCCCTCCGGGCTCCACAGGAATTTATGGCCCTCCGGCCTTCACTAGAGCCCCAGGGAGTTTGCTTTTCCTTCAGAGACTTTCCAGAAAGTTAATTCCCAGGTAATAACTAATTGTCAAGATGCAGTCTAGCGAGCCGTTTGGACCTGATGATAAACAAATGAGCCAATCCCTGTAAAAGATAAAAACCTGTGCGCCAATCGTATTATCTTCATCTTATTCTCACTTGCTTATGATTTTTGTATAAATACTCTTCAAAACCGGGGCTCGAGGTTCGTTCCTCCTCGGAGGTGACTGAACCCCAGCGTGCCGGTTCAATAAAATCCTCTTGTGATTTGCATCGAACTCCTGGTCTTGGTGATCTGTGGGAAGACGGTTCCAGTGATTAGGCCTTCTCTGGGTCTAACAGTTTCCTTGCAGTTTGTGCGTGTTCAGTCATGTCTGACTTTTTGCAACCCCATAAACTGTCACGTGCCAGGCTCCTCTGCTCATGGAATTTTCCAGGCAGGAATACTGGAGTGGTTTCCCATTTCCTACCCAGTGGTCTTTTGGATACAGGCATGAACCCATGTCTCCTGTGTTTCTTGCCTTGGCAGGTGGATTCTTTCATTTATATAAATTTATTTATTTTAATTGGAGATTAATTACTTTACAATATTGTATTGGTTTTGCCATACATCAACATGAATCCGCCACAGGTATACACGTGTTCCCCACGGTACCACGTGGGAAGTCCTGTAAGTGGTTTCTTTTTTACCTTGAATACTTGTGCTCCTCGCAGCCGTGCATCAGTGTATGTTTAAAGAAGTTGATATCTCTTCCTATCTTGACATAGAAAGTCCTTCACCAGACAGCCTATCATGTTTCTGGATGGGCCAGATGGTTATGTTTTTTGGTCGACTTTCTTCTGGAGTCCTAAAATGGGCGGGTCTTGTGTCTGGGCTGGTGATTGATAAGGCCTGATGCTTGGGGCCCTGGGGATAGACCTGGACTTTGGGTTTGTAGAGGTTGACGAGGCATCAGGTAACACTGGGATGGGCTGGGCAGTTAGGCTGCAAGAGCTGGCTTCATGCTGGGGTAGACTGAAAGCTCTGGTTAACAGGAGTCCTGCTGACTTGGTGCTTAGATGAGCTTGGAGCCTAGGGTCTCAGCAATCATATGGTATCCTATTCTCAGGACTGGCCTACAGTTTGGGTCAATGCAGGATGTCCTTAGCCTTGGGGGCATGGACATTGTTCTACTGGAGCCTCAGTCTGGGGAAGTCTGCCTGGAGCCTGAGGCTGCAGAGGGTGCCCTGGTGTATGGGTTACAATGAGGTCAGACAAACACTTCAGCTTCTTTCTGTCATGGGGAGGCTATCTGTCTCCAGGCTTTGTTGCCCACTTGTAGAAAAGTTGTAATGAGGATAACAGAAAAATGTCTTTGCTAATTTTTTCCCTTATTAATGTACTATAATCAACAGCCTAGAATCCTGACACTTACAAAGGTATTGTTATATACAGTCATTCAAATTGATGTTTCTAGCGGTGGAAGAATGCTAGAAATCCCTATATGCCTCATATCAAGAAGGGCATGGCAACCCACTCCAGTATTCTTGCCTGGAGAATCCCATGGACAGAGGAGATTAGTGGGCTACAGTCCATGGGTTCACAAAGAGTCAGATATGACTGAATGACTAGTGTGTGCGCACACACACACAAACCATCATATACCATATTACTGACATTACTCAGAGAAAATCATTCTCCTCCACCTATCACTTGTACTTTTAAAATATGTGTTGTTTAATGTATATCATTATATTCTAATAGGGCTTCCCAGGTGGCACTAGTGGTAAACAGATCCAGTTGCTAATTCAGAAGCTTCAGGAGATGTGAGTTTGATCCCTAGGTTGAGAAGATACCCTGGAGGAGGACATGGCTACCCACGCCAGTATTCTTGGCAGGATAATCCCACGGACAGAGGAGCCTGACAGGGTCACAAAGAGTTGGACACTACTGAGAATACAGCATGATACTCTAATAACTTAGGTAAAAGGAAAAAATTAAATTTGAAGTATTAATTAAAAATTAATAAGTCAGATGCTATTTAGAGTGAAGTATGGAATATAGGTCTTCTAACTGGGAAGAAAGCAAAGTGCTATATATGGATATAGGAATTGTGACATTAGGTACAGGGATTCACATTTCAGAAATTCATTTTTTCTGTAAATGGATAAACTGGATATAGACAAGGAGTGAACTGACCATAAATATGTTAAAGACAAAAGAACACGAGTCACACAGTTTCATGGATGAGCCTTAGAAACACAATGAAGAGACCTGTAGCTGAATAAAGACTCATCAAGTGGCAAGCAGGGCTCAGAACCACTCCCCATCATACTGTCTCTTTCAATAATAAAGTCATTATGATAAGTTATTTTACTTTATGTTGGCTTGTTATGCTGCAATAACTGATACAATAATTGATACAATAACCCAAGAACTGAGAGCAATGAAAATAATCTACTTGATCTTATTTGTAACATTTATTCTCATATTTGAAGATAGCATTTCTATTGCATCATTATTTGTGTTTATATCAAATCCCTGATAGCTCAATTGGTAAAGAATCTGCCTGCAATTCCTGGGTCTGGAAGAGCCGCTGGAGAAAGGATAGTCTATCCACTCCAGTATTCTTGGGCTTCCCTTGTGGCTCAGCTCGCAAAGAATCTGCCTGCAATGAGGGAGATCTGGATTCAATCCCTAGGTCGGGAAGATTCCCTAGAGAAGGGAAAGGCTACCTACTCCAGTATTCTGGCCTAGAGAATTTCATGGACTCTGTGGTCCACGGGGTCGCAAATGGTTGGACACCACTGAGCAACTTTCACTTTTACAAGTAACAATAGTAAAAAATGACTACACAGATATCCTTTCCAGCCACCTAGGAGAACTTGGAAGGACATGCAGGTTGGTGCAGAAACTCAGCTGACCCTGAATCACATGAATAAAGATTCACATTGTCTTGGGAATCATTTATGATAATAAATATTGAAGAAATGTCCCTGTATAGGAGATATACAGTAGACAATTGTGGTTATTCACTGTCCCTCTAGTGTTCATAATGAAATATAGAAAAGGATGAGTTATTTTACTTAGAGCAATAGAATCATGTTTGTATGCATCACTGGAAGATTTCAAGAAAAAAAAGTCAGTAATTCAATGAAAAATCTTAAAACATACCTTCCAAAACTTCACACCAAAGAATAAATCCCCTTAAACAAGTGACATATATCTTACTTCAAAAAGTAAATGTATAATTTGAAAAAGAAATATTATGCAGAGTGATACAAAGTATAAGTTAAAGATTGCTTCATCATATTCAAAGTCATATGAATCCAATGGTTTATTCAAATATCTGTTTTCATAGAGACATCACTAGGAGACATGTATTTGGTAGACAAAGTTAGGGCCTAGTGTTGACACTGTGTATGCAGGGTGTATAAGAGAAAAAGAATACCCACTTCAGTATTCTTGCTGGATATTAATTAATTGAAAGTAATTAAAGAAAACAAATGATTAGCTAAAATGCACTATATGTTAAATCTATATAATTATTAAAAAAACAACTGTTATTGATACACAAGCAGTTGTGCTTATATAGTGAAAAATGGGACTTCCCTGGTGGCTCAGATGGTAAAGCGTTTGCCTGCAATGTGGAAGACCTGAGTTCAATCCCTGGGTCGGGAAGATTCCCCTGGAGAAGGAAATGGCAATCCACTCCAGTACTATTGCCTGGAAAATCCCATGGACAGAGGAGCTTGGTGGGCTACAGTCCATGGGGTCGCAAAGAGTCGGACACGACTGAGCAACTTCACTCACTCACTTAGTGAAAAATGGTGGTCTCAGATTTTCCTCTCTTAGAAACTCGTATAAATGACCTTGTTTTCTCAAATGTGTTCTTCTTTACCCCCATAGATTTAGCACAGCCTATAGTTATGCTTTTAAGAAAACTAAGGGAAGGTTACATATGATTATATATGACATTTGAGAAAAAGAAATACTGAGAAATGCATATTGTCCCATGAGACAAATGAGATTCTCCAAATATTTAATATTCAAGATTGGGAATAAATCTGGAATAATTGGAAGAGTAAAAAGGGGGAAAATGTTCAATATTAGAGAGATAATAAATCATAATAAAGATAGTTAAAGTTTTTAGATAAACAGAAGCCAAAGAAATAAAATTTCTGGAAATAAATAGAAAGAGCAAGTTCTATTTTCAAAATGTGATTCAAATAATCACAATTTATGGCTTTGAAGTTGTGAGCCCTGCAATTAACAGCAGTTCTTTAACACCAATTCAATCATCTCTTTTATAGTTTCCTTTGTTAGTAGTATTTTCAGAGTTCCTTTTATGTCATTATTCCTGAGAATGTAGATGAAAGGGTTCAGCATGAGTGTGACCCTGGTGTACACCACCTAGGTGATTGCACTTGACTGTGAGCCATGGGTATCAGCAGAAGCAATGTACACTCCTAGGACTGAACAGTAAAATAAGGAGACAACTGAGAGGTGAGATGTACAAGTGGAAAATGTTTTATACTTCCCCTGAGCTGATGAGGGTCCACATACAGAGGAGACTGTTTGAGAGTAAGAGTAGAGAATACATGTGAAGGAACCACCACCGATCAGCACTCCTGCAAAATGCATCACCATGGCACAGATGGGCGTGTCAGAACAGGCAAGCAGGACAACTGACTGGTTTCACAGAAAAAGTGAGGGATTTCATTGTTTATACAGAAGTATAGCTACACCTCCATTAAGCTCTGTAGCAAGGAATACAGGAAATAAAATGTATTCCTCTGTACAAGGAATACAGGAAATTCATAATGTAAGATGACAGAACCAGAAGACCACAGAGCCTGGGCTTCATGATGACCATGTAGCACAGAGGGTGACAGATGGCCACATACCAGTCATAGGCTGTCACAGTCAGGATGAAGACATCCAGTCCCCAAAACAGTGAGAAAAACTACATCTGGATGATGCAGCCTTCGTAGGTTATGACTTTGCTGTGAGTCTGGATGTTTCACAGCATCTTTGGGATGGTGGTGGAGGTGAAGCAGATGTCTACAATGGACAAGCTGGAGAGGAAGAAGTACATGGGGGTGTGGAGGTGGGGGTCTGAGCTGCAGCTAGGATGACGAGCAGGTTTCCAAACACAGTGATCAGGTACATACAAAGGAAAAGCCCAAATATGAGGGGTTGCAGTTCTGGTTCCTTTGATAATCCCAGAAGAAGAAATCTTGAAACCTGTGTGTTATTAACAGTT